>RJWJ010000052.1:251570-376775 GCA_004363605.1 Indri indri
GAGACATTTAGGAGAGCCTGTGCAGTATATCATTGCCCTGCGGGGAAAAAACCAACAAATAAATTAAGGTCCCAATTAATTATGAGTGTACTCACTGGGTGTGGTATAAAACAAAATTCTGCCTGTAAGACTTGACGTTTAGAATCTTGTTTGGCGGCTGCAGCAGAGATGCGAAGACAAGCCTTAGACTTCACTGGTAAGTATCAGAGAATCCAGCAACTTGAATAATCACACAAGCTGGGCCTAGGGGAGCATGTGGACACCTGTCAAAGGGAAAAAGCACATACTTCAAATGTAAAAATAATGTTAGGCTCTAAAAATATACAATTTTTAACTTACTGATGAAATATGTTTATGACGACATTGTTCTACATAGGATTTGGAAAAAGAAAATAATCTCTTTCTTTTAATAAGCTCACATGTAACACATCCATGAAGTGTCTAAAGCACGGTTTAAAATAATTGCAAATCAAGTACAGTACTTTGTGCTGAGGAGGTTTAATTTAACTCAGTGACGGGAGTGAGCTAGGATCCTGCTCTGGGCACATTTGAAGAATTCCAAAATGCAGCATTTAATTTGTAGCCCCTTGTCCTTCATGGAACGTCACTTACTTCTGGCAAAGCCAGAACGGAGCTGCAAACCTATCTCAGGTGGCATTTTTTTCCTTTGCCGTACAGTCTATGTAAAACATCTGTTGGTTTTACCGAGAGACAAGCCCCAGAATTTGAAGGGCAGGCCCCGCAACTCATGAGAAAGGTGTCTAAGCACTTGGGGTTTTCCAGACGCCTTCGCATTCTACAGAAAGGCAACTATGCAAGAGCAAATGTCACTCATGTGTGACATTCGAGACTCCCAGTCACATCGGGTAGGGTCCTCTCCAGCTAGTGTACACCCCGCCTCAAACTTTATCTCAGCTAGCAGAGATAGAGCGTTGGAAGCTTTCTGACACCGCTGGAATGTTCCATCATGACCCGAAGGAATACAAGTCTCGCTTTTCAATACATCCCTGTTTGAAAGCATAGACCTGTCGCACAGCTCCATGTTGGCTTGCCGGAGAGGAACCAGTCAAATCAATTCGAATTAGCTGCAAGGAGAGATTTAAGTTGATGTTAAAATGAAGAACTGTGCTGGACTTTCCTCCCATCACAGTCCTGCTTTTCATCACGCGGACACAGGAGGCTGACTTCTACTGCATGATACCTGCCAGGTGGATGTTGAGGAACTGTATTACACGTGAAAGGCCAGGTGTAGGACATTCAAAAGGAAACGAGTAGATGAATGCTGCAGAGAAAGATATTTACTGGCTTAAACAGCCTTGCTCTTCCCCAAATGATATTGATGCAAAATTGTACAGTTATCTCTTATGTGCTGTTATCTATTCTTCTGTCCTCTTTACGCTTGTGTGTAAATATATAAAATTGACCTTTTAGTACAACGTCAAAAGAGAGGTAGAGATAGATCAGCCATATGTAAGGCAAAGTTTATACCTTAATTTTGCTTTGATTTTGTGGAAGTAGAGTGGACCGTGTCACGATGGAAACTGTCTCTGCTTTGATCTCCTGTTTCACACCAGTCTGCCCAGACCATCTGTCAGCCGAATGTCCCCTGACCAGCCCAACTGATTCATAAAGAGAGCTGAAAAAATGAGCTATGTAAGTGCCCGTCACCTTAAATGAATACAGACAATGTTAGAAGTGAATGATTTAAATATTCTCTTTCAAAGTAGTAAATAAATGTAAGGATGGGAAAAGATTTTTTGAAAAGCAACCCTTTGTAGTCATTAGACCCGGATTAAAATTCAGACTTTCCCCAGTGTTTACTAGGTTACCTTGTAAGAATGTTTGAAGCCTCAATTTTGCCACCTGTAAAGTGGGGATTTGTGAAGATCAGCTGGGACGGCATGTGTACAATGCCCAGTGCTGTGTTTGGCAGGTGGTTGGTTCTCAAAAATATTAGGTCCTCCCTCACTGTCACATGCCCAGACTACCCGAAGGGGAACAATTTACATCAGGGAAAAGAAGTCCAATTTCTCCTAATTAAATTTTACATAATCCCTTCAAATCTTGGGGACCAAGTCTTTCATGTTGTTGTTGCTTTAAATTTTATGCAATTCCTTGGACAGAACCTTTGGAAACTCAAAATAGTTGATCATGTTCTCAACGAAATGATACTGGTATGTTACCGGTTGTAGGCAGAGAAAGAGAACTAAATTTGCCCCAAACTGGAAGTGCACCAAACCCTACAAACACGGTCCCAATCTAAAGCTCTTCAGTCTCTCACAACAAAGGCCACGTTGGTAATAGAATTCCAGGAAAAACAATAGAGGTGACATTTTTGAAAAGTCTCCCTTTGCTGGCTGATTATAGGGCAAGGCGGAGTAGCCGCAAGGGAAACCTGGAACATCTTTTTGTGCCGGAGATGGTCTATTTCTGGGATATCAGTTCTGTAATACAATATATAAATATATGAAAACCGTATATTTCAGGCTCCGTCATTCGCCACGTCTGTGACCACGAGAAAGTCCCCTCCCCATCCATGTCCATCTTCACTCCTGTGCAAGTGGGCTGATAAGAGCTGCTCCCTCCTCTTGTGACTGAGTCTCCATCTAGGGGTGGCGTGTGACGAGCTGCATCTTTCTGAGCCTGAACCATCGCCAGGAAAGTTACCTTCGCTCTGGGCTCAGCCCGTTGCCTAGCACAGCTGCTGACGTCACTTCGCATTCAGACTACTCAGCCGCTGGGAGCCCGCTGCCCCTCACGCCCTCCCAGGAGGGCCCTTTCCTGTCGGTCTGGGGAAGGGGCTGCGAAGTAGAAGCGGAAACCCAGCATGCAGCACATTGTCTGCAAAGGCTACCACTCTCAGGAAGAGGCACCTTTTGTGTTTTGTTGAGAAGAAGAGTCAGAATCATTTGTGCTGACGTGAGAGGCAACATGAGCTTTCACATCCAGAGGAAAGCCAAGTGCCTAAAAAGTAGCATGGAATGCAAGGAAAGCCAGGTTTATAATTAAATCTCAATTCCCATCCTGATCCTAAGTAGTAGAGCGCGCTTTCTCTGGTTTAGCGCAGGTTTATGCTGTCGGACGACGAATCAGACACTCGTCTAGGGAAAGCCAACACCCACATGAATCGCTACATCGTAGGCGCAGAACGAGAACCAGGAGCTGAGGGTCTGTCACACACGGGGGCAAGACCAGAAAAGGGACAAGGAACAGACAAAGGTGGCCGTGGCCGCCTTGGGTAGCGGTGAAAGTGGTGTGTCGTTTTTAATCCTCTCCCCCGACTGGCCACAAGTTAAAATTATTGTATCTTCTTTGCAAAAACAGGGATTTTAAATCAGCAAAAAAAAAAAAAAAAAAAGAAAGAAAGAATCGAATGTGTATTGATTAAAGGCTCTAAGAAAATATCTCCCAAGAGAGCCAAATTTCAGTTTTACATCCAAATATTCAAGTCAGACCCCATGGACCAACACTAGCAGTAAACTTTCTAAGAAATAAATTTAGTGCACAAACCTTCACCATTCTGATTCTAATTCCAGACAAAAACGAAGACGCGTTTTCCTTAGTTTTTCATTAACATCTACTGGGCCCTTGCCATGTTACGTATCGCATGCTAAGTACGGGGGACTCGGATCGCCGAAGCCGATCTCTGTCTCTAACGCACTCAGAGTCAAGGCAAAAAGGAAAAAGGGAAACCAAAATTATTTTCTCTACAAAAAGCTTTATTCCCAAATTAACTTTCTCTGTTTCATCGCTCGCATGGACACCTCGTATTTACAAAGCCATAATTGTCTTTAATTTTATTCTGAATAATTTTGGAATAATCTCACAACACTGCCTTGCCTTTCAGAGAAGCATGTCAAGAATTCCTCGGTGCTTCTTTTAAGCAAAAAGATAATTCACATTTTTAAGAAGTTTCTGCCTTTTCTCAGGTAATTCTGTCCTGACAGGAGGCGCTGTTCGGAGCACAGCCTCCTTGCCCGGGTCACTGCCACATCTCTCTCCGCTCACATTTATAAAAAAGCAGAGAATAGATTCTGATTAAATCTCATATTTTTCGGATAACTCTACCGAGTAAACTGACAAAGATGTTATTGGCGGGCCTGTTGTCATGTTTGATCAAGTTCTTTACAGAGCTGTATAATCTCCCATACAACCCGCTGGAATGGTGCAGTTCAGAGGAACCTTTGAACAGAACTATTCTGTGTCTCCTAGAATCCAAAGGGGTAGAGAGGTGTGGGGCGGGGGGTGGGGGGTGAGTGCTCGCCAGGCCCCTGTTACTAACAGGGAGTGATTTTTAAATGGTTTGTTTTAAGGGAAGAAAAAAGAACACTTCCTCTCATCTTTGACTTCTACTGTTTTACTGTAAAATCCCACTCTAGCTACAAACGGGATCTATTTTCATTTATTACTAGAGTGAAAAGAATGAGGCTCCTCCAGATCGCACCTTTTTTAAAACAGAAATGTTTCCGATGTCTATTGCTTGCAAGGCCCTTGCCACGTCCCCTGCGTGCACCGTCTCACTGGATGCCTGCGACAGGACAAGCCGTTGGTTCCGTGTGGGAGACGAGGACGTTGCATTGGGCAGACTTGTCCAGGGTCACACAGTGAAGGGGACGGACACCTCTGGACTTCAAGGAGGAGAAGGGCAGAGGACAGTAAGAAGAAAGCAGCTCTGCGCCGGGGACTCAGTTCTGATCTCTGTGTTCGCGCCAGTTCGGGCTCCCACGAGAGACTCGTCCCCCCCAGGGGAGCCCGGAGAGGTTTATGTAAAGGGACTGACCACCAGGGTCTGCTGGGCGCAGGGGCACAGGGCTGCTGGCGGCTGAGCTCTTCTCCCTCCTGAACCTGAGGGCGGACGATGAGGGGAGAGAGCAGCTACCAGGGCCCGCAGGGCACGAGACGCTGTGGCGGTGGAGGACCCTCGCTCAGAGCCAAGAGCAGCCTGGGTGACCCTGCAGGCACAGAGCCAAGACCGCCCCTCCCCCATTAGCCACTGGGCTTGCCGGGGCTGAACCGTACTACGGCCCATAGCACATGGGGTCCTGCTCACGGGGCCCTGAGTCAGCCTCCCCAGGCAGAAAGGGGAGGACCGGAGCCCAGGGTCCATCTTCCCACCCAAACCCTCCTCTCCCCACAAACTTCAGTCATTCTGGGCTGCCTGTATCCTGCCTCCTGCCTCCTGTCCATTTATACGTGTGGCTCCTTCTCTCTCTCGGATTCTTTTAGTGGGATGCATCTAAGCCAGCCTGATGACAGAGAACGTTCCTCTGTTTCCAAGAGCAAGGGCAGCAGAGCAAAATCTGGACGACAGCGTGTAGCAACACAGGGGAGGATGAGGCAGGGTGGGAGGGGAGGGTCTCAGGTGCTTAGATCATCAGAGTCCACCTAGCATAGACATTGGGCACTTGAATAAGATCTTGGGCCATTATTCCCAGTTTTGGCCATCACAGAGTACCGCCATTCTCCCCCATAATAAGAACTCCTTTGATGGACTTTCACTTATTTACTGCTCCACTTCTGCATTGTTTCATTCATTTATTCATTTGTTTGTTCAATAGACATTCAATCAGCATGCGCTATGAGCATATATTAATTTACTATGTGCACAAAGATAATTGAAACATGTCTTTAAAGTGTTTTCAAGCTACCAAAAGAAATAAAAAAGTCCTCCAAAATAATTCTATTAATTTGAGTAAGTGGCAAAACCCATGAGGCTTAGATAGATAAAATGTGTTAACTGCTGAAAGAAGGGGGAGGTTATTTTTAATCTTCTAATCAGAAGCTCAAGGTTCAAGCTCCTCTCTCGAGGAGAGTTGTTTACCATCATCATCCCAGAAACTTGGAATGATGCTGTCCTAAACTGAGCCTGAAGACTCTGAACTCCTCCAGAAATTGAATCCCTGACTGACACCATCTGATATCAGATGATATGTTGACTTCCACTGTCCATAAATTGGTTCTTGTGTTTAAGTCTGTTCTCTCCAACAAAATACTCAAGTATTTTTTTAGTCCAAGGCTGTCGTCTGGCTTGTGCACACCTGCGGGGTCAGAGCGGATTCCGGCCAGTGAATGCTCAGCCGTAGATGGTGTTGGCTGCTGATGAGAAGGATGCGAAACGTAAACAAGCGAAGTGATGTCCCCGTGCCACACAGGAAGCCAAGGCTAAGACGAGGCCACCTGGTCTCCCATGCACACTCCGTCATACCACCCCGGCGCGAGACCAGATAAGATGTAGCTGGAAAGAGTAAAGCTAATCTTCCCTTTTATTAAGTTAAGACAAGTTCATAACGCAAATTGATGCTAGATGGCTTCCAGGCACCATCCGTTCTCTTAAAATCTCTATGAAAATGCTCTGCATTTGAGAAATGTTTCCTTACATGTGTGGAGACCAGAATCCGTGTCTTGTTTATCTTCGTAGCTTCTGTAGAAAGCAGCGTCTGATTGTGAAAGGCATCCATGAAATGCATACGGAGACAACACTTGCACTGATATTTTCTCCTTTTTTTTCAAGTATTTATAGATCTGTAGTGACCAGTCCCACAGCAAATATGATTAAGTGCCTATTATTTGATGCCCTTTCATGTTAGTTCTTAGGTAATTCCTACTAAGACCTCGTAAGAATGTTATGCCAATCCCCATTTTACAGATAAGGAAATAGAGGGTACATCGGGTTGAGCAATAATAGCTGAGACTTCTTCACCTGACTCTGAGTCAGGTATTGTTTAAAGCACTTTATGTGCGCTGCTCCATTTGATTCTCTGACAACTCTGAGACAGGTGGAATTATGATCTCCATGATTTCATATGATGAAACTGAAGCACAGAGATGTTATGTAAATGGCCCAAGGTCACAAAGCTATTAATTAGGAGCCAGACTAGGAGGACAGTTAGTTTGACTTTAGTGCTTGAGTTCTTAATGACTTCACTGTGCTTTCTTTAATGACATGCCAAAGGCACGGAGATAGCCAGCTATGATATAATATTCCTCTTGCTAATGACTACATTTATGATGTTGAGAATGTCTCTTTCAAAGCTTGATTTCTTCATCACTGAGATGTTATACTAATATCCGATTCACTGATACAGGTCTGACCTCCTAGACTGCCCCCAGGGATTGTTTTTTATATCCTGTATGGAAAACATGAATGTATGCATCACTGTTTGGTTTTAAAAATGCCAAAGTCTCCGATTTGATTATTTTATCCTTAATCTATTTTAATATACCAAGAAAGTTAGTGCACCATTTTTCCAGCTCTGGGACCAAGAAAAATACTTTTTCGAAGTGTGAAAGTCTGAATAATGTTAGGTCAAAGCTAAAAATCTTAAAACTTTATTTTACCCCTCAGTATCTGTGTGCCCTTGGGTAGTTCACATCCATTCTATGTATTTAATATTTGTCATCTGAAAAATGTAATAGTGACAACAACAGTAATTATCAATGGATTATTTTGAAGATAAATGAGATCTCAGTAAACAGATTTTAAAAATAATGGTGACCAATTAAATACTAAATGATTACTGTTAATGTGGATTCAGTTAGTTCAAGCCTGTTAGAACTACAAAATTCCAGTGGTTTAACTGTGCGAGTAGCCTGAGTAGGAGATGGCGGTGTCTAGCCGCAGAAGTTCATTTACTGGGCATTGTACAGACATTGGGTCAATGCGATGTAGGGGAAAGATCACTTGCTCTGGAACAAAATAGAGTTATGTGACCTTAGAGAAGATGATTAACATATCAAAATATCCATGGATGTTCATAGTTACAAAATAGGTGTTATAATAACTATCAGGGTTGTTGCAGGAATAAAAGATGATGCCAAAAATACAATGTCTAGCTCAGGTTAGGGTTAAAGAAATGTCTGTTTTCTCCCTTCCTTTGGATAGAATTGTTTTTATGAAATGAAGAGAAATTACAAGCAAATTTTAAAATTTCAAGGTCAATATAGTGTTAACCTTCACAAATAAAATTTCTGTACCTCTCTCATCTCCTTTGCAAACAGTGCTTTGATCATTCTATTGATTTCAGACTCCGTTTGTGAGATGAGAAGGCCCCAGGAGAAATATTCCCAATGCCGTGCTTGTGTTCTCACTAAATAGAGGCAATGTCTGTTTGATTAAAGGAGAGAGTATTTTTACCAGCTTCCTGATAGAAGCCAAATTATCTCCCTTCTTATGGACCATCAATGTAAGTGTGCATCTCCTTTCATACCTGATATAAAAACTACCTTAATATACAAAATAATAGAATTAAAATAGGTTTGAGGAGACAAAAGTCCTGGTTTTAATTCCAGTTCAACAATTCTTTTCTCTGACACCTTGGGAAAATCATTATAATTTTATGAGCCTTAGTCTACTAATCTATAAAATGGAGATGAGTCAAAATATGTAAAAGTTTGTAACATAATGCCTCTTAGGTAGTAGGAAGTTTATAAATTTGTATTTTCCATCATCTTCCCCCATGAGGGCAAAGTTTAAACTTTACATAGCCATGTGATGCCATAACGGCTAGCAGTACGCCCTGCACAAAACATGCTCTTGGGAGATGTTTATGAAATTTAACTGAATTTTAAAAATATAGATAAGGCAAATGTTTTACAATACATCATTATTTTACATTATAAAAAACACAAGCTCAGTGCCTAACGTTCATATATTTTGGATGTATGCATTATAATTATAATTCAAAATCCACAGTGTTCAAACTGTGTTTTGCTGGCTGTTTTGTTTTGTTCCCAGCTGATCTCAAGTGAGGTTAGAGTGTCCATGGAGAGTGTGTACAATTTGGAGTCAGAGTCGAATTTAAATTTAACATATTTCAGTGACTCAAAGATGCCGCTAATCAATTACAAGACGTGCATGTGCAGTTGACTCGGAAGACAGCACTTCTGACACATGAGGGTGTGATTGCTGGCGCCTTGATCACAAAATGAATACTTATTTCAGAGACGTTAAAAGGAGGGAAAAATGTGATCCAGTAAAATGTGTCAGTTAACTTCCGTGCTCCCTAGTTTCTCCATCAGAAAAATAAGTGTGATAATGATAACTAAGAAGATAGTGAAAAAATCACATAAAAAAGGTAAAAATGTCCTTTCCAAACTCTAAAATACTCTGAAAATATTTATTATTTATAGAAGAAGATCTCATGTAATGAGAAACTCAGTTTGGAGATACGAAACATCTGTCCTCCTGGTCTGTTTTTACACTAAATATTGTTTCTTGATTTTTTTCCCCCCTGCTAAATATTATCTTTGGTTGTTTATGTAATGCTGTGACCAGAAAGTAAGACATTTTGTGTTTCTTTTACCATAAATATGACAACATATCATCATGATATTAATAGGTGTCCTGAATTTGTATTACTTTGGCTTAGAGTGGACTTCTTAAACATCTTGTTAATTTTTTTGAACTTTGAAATGTTTTTTGTAATTATTCAAATACAAAACTTATAGTTGAGTAATTATTCAAGAAAAATATCATTAATAAATGCCATTTAGGTTACTCTTGCAAAAGAATTGACCTTAGATTTTTATCAAATTTAGAAAAAACAAATCAGAAAGACAAAGCCACACAAAAGAGAAATCCAGGAAGTTACTCAGGTCAGGGAAAGAGCTGGGTGATTTAGAGAGCAAACCATTCTTGGAGGTTTTTTTAGATAAGTCTAAGATATCAGGTATGAACATTCCTACAGAACCCTCAACAAATCTGTTTTACTTTAAATTTGGGGACCAAAGAGAGTGCGCTCTGGGGTTCTTGCAACACTGCATGTCAGATGACATATCTGAAGGATTACATACGTGCCATTTGAGTGAAAAAATTAACTGTTGCATATTCATTGTCTCCTGGGCTTTTGCCAATACGTCTCGATGTGACAAACATGGGTGCCAAGAAATAGTATGATTCAGCTTTGCCAGTCCTTCCTGCATTTCCGATTTTGTAATTCCATTTCTGCTGCCCCTGGAAAAGATGGCAACCACTGGCTAAATTCGGTTCCTTACTGGTAAGATTCAATGAGCTAATGAAACTCAAATGTTTTGCAAACTACAAAGGACATGCAACACTGTAAAGGCATTAACAAAGTCATTGTAAAATTTGAACTATTTTAAAATTTCAAATTTTTAAAACCTAGGAAATAGCAAGGTCCCTTGCACATCCTGTCATGTGCCCCTGGATTCCTGCAGCTCTTGTCTCCTAGATAAGTGGGGTAACTCAGACCATAGTACGATTGCAGCCCCCCAACCATCCTCAAGCCTTTGATTACGGTGTTTTCTTCATCTAGATTATCCTCTTCCTCATCTCTGTCCTGTTGAAATCCTCAGCATACTTCAGATCTCAACTCCATTTCCCCTTCACCCATAAAGTCTCCTTGTCTCCATGCAGTCTCTCACCCATACCGCATTCTGCTTAAAACATCCTATATACTTCCGTAATAGCTCTTATTCTATTACTCAGCATGATGTGTAGACATGTCTGTCTCCCTGAAAGATCTGAATTTCTACCTTTTCTTTATATTTCTAATCCTAGAGCTTATGTACAGATTTACTCAATATTTTTTGGTTAATTTTGATTTTGAGTAATAGAAAAAAAAAACACACCTCTTGTAATTGAGATGGGGAAAGAGACTGTAAATTAATGTCCTAAAACAGTGGTTATCACAGAACAGACCGTGCTCACAGGGTTGCCACCCTCCCTAGCCCCAGTACTGCTCTATTAAAGCTGACTCCTTTATCCACATATGGGTTTGGCAACACCACAGTTGAGAGCTGTTGTCATCAGACAGTGCCCAAAGAATTTCCCATGGTGATTGTCCCAAACTTCCCCCGACTCTCTCCCAGTCACCAAATACCCTCTTGTTTTCAGAAAATCACTTTACTTATTAGTTTATCAATCTACGAGAAGGTTTCTCAGAACTATTGACATTGTGAATCAGACACTTCTTGGTTATGTGGGCTGCATGTGCATTGTAGGATGTTAGGCAGTGCCCCTGGCCTCTACCCACTAAATACCAGTAGCAATCTCCAAATCGTAACAATCAAAAATGTCTCCGTACATTGCCAGATATCCACTGGGAGAGAGATCGTCCCAGTTTCAGAACAACTACTCTGTAGACTCTTCTGGCTAAGCATCCTCAACTTAGATAACTGAGACTCTTAAAATAGTAGACAGGAAAGCAGCCAAAGAGACTAACTGGGCAACTACATTCACGGATAAGCCCAGAGCAGTTAAGAGTGCTCCCGAAATAGATCCACAGTACAAGAGTGATGCTACCGAAATATAAACGTGACTGTGCCAGTCTTGTGTTTAAAACCCTTCAGTAGCTTTGATTGCTCACAAGAGAACGTCATAGCATCCCTTGTCCTGACTTGCGATGTCCTCTGTCATGGTCCTAACCCTCCAGCTTCATGGCTGCGTCAAGCTACATGCCAATATGTGAATGTATTATGTTCTTTCACGTGAGATGTGCCTGGAAAACATCTCTCTCCCTAAATATCATATTTTGAAATTTCTCTGCACGTTTGCTGGTATTCCACCATGGGAATGCAATGCTCGCCTCCCCATTCAGCATTTTCTCCCCAGCAATTTGCTCCATAAAGTTGTTAGAAAAATGAATGAAAATGTTGATATTTTGGCTAATAATGTGGCAAACCTGGAATGCCCTTTCCCTCTGCATTTTATTCATTCTTAGAAATTCGGTCCATCTCTATCAAAGAGCACCCAAAGATACAAATGCTTCTCTTCTTTGATCACAATGGACCCTGTGTATTTCTCCCAAAGACCTAAAATGCTGGTTTGTTCGTACGTCAGCCAGCCAGATGCACACCCTCAATACCATAGCCCTCTGAGAGCAAGGACCAAGTGGTCACCTAATGATTAGGGCTCGTGTTTGGCTCATAGTAAATGTTTCATGAAAAAGTGGATGCCGTTACCACTTACTTTTTCCTTTCATTTTTGAGTACAACAAAAATATGTCTCATCCTCCTGCACGCATTCCACAGTGTGTAGCACAATACCTGGCAAAGAGTATGCAACTAGCTCACACTTCATAACTGTTGCTCCTTCAGCATTCCTTAAAGCTTTGAGAGAATGCTGCACCTGAAGTCTTAGCTAGGAGCTCCCAGGAATAGTGTACATTCGTTTTGTCGCAGGAACTAACAGACTGAGAACTCACTCACCCGCCCCTCAGGGAGGGCATTAATCTATCCTCAGAAATCCTCCTCCATGACCCAACCTCCTGCCATGAGGCCCCACCTCCAACACTGGGAATCAAATTTCAACATGAGATTTGGAGGAGTCAAACCAAACCATATCATGGAGTCTCCTTGACTGACTGTGCACAGCTGGACGTTCACGAGGGTCCCCACTTCTCTCCATTGCCAGCCCCACGCGTAGGGAGCCCAGAGGCGGCACTCCTTCACCTCAGACGCTGTGAGCACAACTTGCAGCCCACCGCTCCCCTCCGGACCAGGCTGGGGCCACCCTCTGGGGGCGGTGCCTGAAGTCACAGCCTTCTGCCCTTCCTTCCCTTCCCTGCCTTGTTTGCCTAATGCCGTCTTCGTTCCCTTGGAAACACTGTGTATATCTGGGGCACACACGCTCTTACCTCAGGCCTTCTTCTGGAACAAACCCAGGACGGCAGCCTCCTCTCTACCGACCAACAGGGGAGCGAAAGGGGGTGCATCAGGCTCATTTGAGGTCATGACCAGCGACAAGGTTTGGGGGCTGTCTCGGTCCATTCTGGCTGTTCTAACATAAACATAAACCATAAACAGGGTGGCTTATAACGGCACCTTGTTCCTCACGGTTCTGGAGGCTGGAAAGTCCACAGCAAGGCACCCGTGGGCTCTGTCTGGGACAGGTGCCTCCTAGCTGTGTCCTTACTGGGGAAAGGGACAAGGGAGCCCCCCCAGACCCCTTTTCTAAGGGCTCTAGTCTCACTGTCAGGACTCCACTCTCACGACCTGATCACCTCCTAAAGGCCCCACCTCCTAATACCAATATTCTGGGGGTTAGGAATTCAACATATGGGTTTTAGGGGGACATAGCATTCAAACCATGGTGGGGGCAGTGTAAATAAAAACATGGGCCTCTTGTTAAAAAATCATGGAGAATTTCAAGATTGGCAACAACAGAGCCTTAAACTAAGTGTGAGTCCGCTGTGCTCCTGGGAGCTTGTGTGATAGCCCAGGTCACATGCCCAGGGGGCCGGCTCTGCCTGACGGACTTATTCAAACTTCCCACAGCCAGTTACTCTTCAACAACCACTAAAAGCTAACTCATAACACAGATGTGCAGCCTTTGGATGAATGCTTTCTTTTTCTCTAAACAGCTTTTATTTAAAGTATTATCACTATAAAAATAGCTGTAAAAATGAAAGACATATGGGGAATGTTTAAAAAAATCAATAGCTTCAGCAAAATAATCTATGACACACAAGGGAATTTTGAGATTCACTGCTTCTGGTGAAACTATGGACACACAGTAGTCACTCAATAAATACTCATTGATTGACTGATTAAGACTTCAAATATTTGACACTTTTTATTGGTTTCCATTGTACTTGGCACTATTAGAAGCAATACAGGATTGGAATATATGAAAGTTAGAAAGGACTGAGGACCTCAGTAATCGTAATCCAAAAACCCGATTTCGCAGATCTGAGAGCAATATATTCTAATGAATTCTCTCTGGCCATGTCCGCGATAGATGCTAACAAAGAATGGCATTGCTTATTGCTTCTCAAGAACAAGATGGTGTAACCCATAATCGTTTATGGGAATTGTGTTAATATAAACTTTAAGTATTACCAAAGGGACAGTGAAGTTGTGTTAAAAGACAAGTCCACATGTGTACTATTTCTCTAGAGCCGTATAATAACAAGTTATCACCAAATTTAGCAACTGACAACAACACAATTCGGTCTGAGGAGGGGATGTGGCCAAGCCGCGGAAAGAGAGAGGGGAGAGTCACGCGGAGGGGGCCGGGCATGCAGGTGAAGGAGCTCAGAGTCCACGTGGAGAACAAGACTCCTGCTTCAGATTCAGTTAGGCCTGAACTGTGGGCTCTTCAGAATATGGGCTCTGAGAGTTACATGGTCCGTGTTATGACTTTTAGGAGTTAAGTACCAGCTCTGGGCATAAGGAATCAAAGAGAAGAGAGAGATTTAATGATTAAAGGTGCCTCCCGCCCAAGTTCTTTCTAAGAGGAACGAAGGTGTAAACTGTGGCAACGCAGAATTAATAGGATAGGACAGGCGTGGGAGATGGCGTGGAGGCCAGGACAAGACCTGGCGGTGGGCAGACGGTGGTTTGGTGGTCGGCAGAGCCGGAAGAAAAGAATTCGCATGAACTGCAGGTTTTGCAGCCACGAAATGAACTGGAATTTCAGCTCTCAGCAGGCAAGGCCCATTCTTCTTCTCAAAACCCCTGGAAGATTTCTGTACTTTCTCTAAACACACCTTGTGATAAGGTAGAAGGGAAGTTATTCCTAGGAAATGCAGCAAATGCAGGAACAACCAGCCAAGGTTTTTGAGCCAATCCCTGATGCTGACAAGGAGAGTGGATTCTAGTTCTGGGAGCCCAGCTATTGGTGTAAGATTAAGGGGCCAGGTTGGTTCCACAACTGATCCAGGCAAGAGCCGTTCCGCCACAAGCATAGTAACCTTGTGTCAAAAGACAAGTCCAGGCTGTGTTGGTTATCCACGGCCACATAACCAATTACCCCAAATCTTAGCAGCTAAAACAGTACACAACGTCTGTGGGTTGCCTAGGAGTCAGGAAGTGACATAGAGGGTTCTCGGCTCAGGGTCTCTTGCCAGCTGGCCGTGGAGCGGATGGCCAGGGCTGCAGTCCTACGAAGATGTGACTGCAGCGTCCACGGAGCTAATTCGCGTGGCTGGAGGCTGGAGGCCTCAGTTACTTGGCATGTGTGTCTCTCCGTAGGACACAGGCTTTCACAAATTAAGGGGGGAGAAAGAGACACAGAGAGAGGAAGAGACAGGCACACAGAGACACAGAGAGAGAAATGGAGACAGAGAGAGAAAGAGAGAGACAGAGAAGAGAGAGAGAGAGGGATGAAGAAAGAGAGTTGGAGAGAAAGAGAGACACAGAGAAAGAGGTGGAGAGAAAGACATAGACAAAGATACAGAGAAAGAGATTGTGAGAGAGAGAGGGAGAGAAGCGTACAGAGACAAAGAGATCAGGCAGGGAGCTGCTGAAGGTTTTGTGACCTGGCTTCTAAGCCAGACACCATCCTTCCCTCCTTATCCTGGTAGAGGCACGTCCATCCCACACTCAAGGGGCGGGGAATCCAACTCCACCTTTTGAAAGGAAGAGTGTCAAAGAATTCGTGGATGCATTTTTAACACCACCACGGCGGCTGAGCTGGGCTGCTGATGGAAACGTTGCAGAAGGACGGAGAACGCTGACAGGGGAGAGGAGGGATGCCTGAGTCAAAAACCCGGACGGAGGCGGGTGGACGGCCCTGCACACCCGGGGCTGATGCCATCAGGAGCCCAGGAAATGTCACCCCAAAATAGGACTCCTTGGTATAAAGGATATTTTGAATTGAAAACCCTTTGAGATAAAAAGTCACCGGAAGGGGTTTTCCTGCTATCAGCATAAACCGACTGACCCATCAAAAGAACCACGGACTTGCCTTCCCTCCCTGTCACCTCAACATACTGCAGGGAAAGAAAATCAAGAATGCAACCAGACCTGGCCCGAACCATTTCTTAAACATAACACCTGTCTCTCGGGTTAATTTACAAGTCAATCTGTTTCCCTCCACCATTCATTCTCCCAAGTATCTATTCATCCTCCCTAGCAACCTTTATTGCCCCTAAACAGAATTACCTATACTCCTCTAAAAAATTAGTATAAAAATATCTGGATCCCATTGGGATATTGGGTAATCATGCTGTGATTCTTCCTGTGCACACAGTAAATAAACCTCTTCCTCTTATTAATCTGCCTTAATTTTTAATTGATCATTCAGTGAAAAGGCAAGTTGCCTACCACCCCCGCACAGCCACCAGGAAGAAGTTAACAGGCCCACACCAGCATGTCTTTGCTAGGTGCATTAACCCATAACCAAGTGCCTGATCTGCCTGCGAGATTACGTGATACCTCAGCAGACCAAATTTTTTATTTTCCCTACCCAAAATTGCTGCAGAACCATACTCCATTATTAGATAAGAAGAAAATTGTTTAGGTATTTCTCTCTTAAATTGCTTCAAATAGACAGGGTGCAAAAACAAACATATTAATAGCAAGGACATGGGCCTTTGCAAGGGCCTGTCACGTGCAGGGCTGGGCCAGTGCTCAGCTGGGGTCTGCGCGTCTCCTCGGGCCTCGCCCGCCAGACCTGCCCTTTCCAGGGGCTGCCCGTCTGCGTCTGCAGCAGCATATTGATTCTGCTCCTCTGGGTCAAGAGCAACTGATGCACATGCAAAATCCACGGTAGGATGACTCATAAATAACCATGTGCAGTCTCTCGGCTCCCAAATGAAATCCCATAACTCACTTAAACGGCTTTGATTTGGATGCTAAGCCAAGACAGTGTGGTCTCATCGTTTCCCCTCCCCTTCCAGCTTAAAAAAAAAAAGTTAGAAGTTAAAAACAATTGCAGAGCATTTCTAGCTGAAACATTTGAGATTTCTGGTCTCCATTATCAGTGACTGGTAAACAGAGCAGATGGAATGATGTAGTGGGCGAAGCTCTGGTCTTTAGTCCAAAGCCCTGGTTTGAGAACTGGCTCGGTGGCCACTCAGGTGAAAGCTCCAGGAAGACTGATTCTTAGGAGCATCCAATATGTGCTCCTTTTTGGTTGCCTGTTGCAACTACTCCTAGGGCCGCCAGCAGGGTGTGGAGGAGTCTCTCCCCACTTAAACCTCAAGGGGTGGACCCCATAATTTATTTATTTATTTAGGCTTCCACATATTAGTCTGACTCTTCGTTTGCAATGTCTTCTGACAAGAAACCTGAGACTAGAAGCAACAATCCCCTGTGCTTTAGTTAAATGCAGTTTCCCCCTGAATCCGCTGTGTGCTTTAGGAAGGAGAATTAGCAGCTCTGTCTCAAATACCTCCTAGAGACTTCCCTGCTCACCTGGCTCTCTAGTCAACCTGTTGGTCCCACAGGTATCCTAGGCTAAGTGGGGGCTCCCGTCAATAAGGTCTCAGAGTTCAGAGCCAGCATCCCAGCTATTTCCAGATAGAGCTGCCTCCCCGAGCTCTCGCCATGGAGCCAGTGCGAAGAATGATGGAGTCTAAAAGAAGCTCGCATTTGACCAGTCTTCATTCCATAGTCTTCATTCCACAAAGGGAAATTTAGAAAAAAATAGGATCGCAGTGTTCAATTTGCCTCCTGTGTCCTGACACAACATTCTCTTTTATGCCGGAGGTTTCTTAGAGTGTAGAAAAACATGTCTCAGCAAAGGGAGGCCAATTTTCAAAACCACTCATTTGGCAAATGCACAAGCTCTCAAGCTGGAAAGCCCTGCTTCTGGTTCCTCGCAGTTTACCTAATCCAAAAGCAGTGGTAATCACGTTAAAAAAAATTATCAGCTCTGCCAATAGCCTTGGGCTTTGCTCGCTGCCACGGTAACATACACAAAGGGAGAGAGGGCGATAACGGCTTGCTTATGCAATTGAAATGCGCCACCGTCCATATAGAACAGGAATGCCGTTTGAAGAGCTACCGGGCACAAAATTATGGCACCCTTGATTTCACAGCTGCACCACGCTCACTATAAATACTTCCATGGGATCGCCGGTTTATTTCTTGGCTAATAACCCATCCATCCAAACAGGAATGTCTGAACAAAGAATTCTCCCAGATGTAGTATTTGATCAGACTATAATCAACATATCACATTTTACTAACACCAGGTCAACTCACATAATAAATTTCTCATTGTTGTATGGATTGAGTTCCCCCCAAAACAAAGAACTTGGAAGAGCACTAGCATTTTTAAAAACTGGGCTGGCATTTCGAGTCTGCAGGAACCTCTATAAATCTGCTTTCCAGCGTAGTAAAATGATGCATCCTCAGCACATCCTTCTTCTTCTTGATGTGGAATCTCATGTGCTTACCGGAGCAGAATCAATGAGGGATAAAAATGCTACAAGGCTATCTTGCTGAAGCTATTTTCTTGTAAACCATACATTTGCAAGAGACTGACTAATTAAATCATGCCGTGGGTCTTCCTTTCAATGGGAAAATGCAGTTAGTTAATCTGAGCTCCTAAACTGATATTAGAGATAGGCATTTTCACATAGATCACATTATGGACAGTCTCATGAAACATTCCTCCTTGTTCATACTAAATGCCTAAGGTGAGCACTGCCTTTCTCCAACCTCATTTCAAACACGTGGTTAGCGTAGGATGGTCCCTTACAAAATAGAGGGTCAGTGTGGGCCAAAGGATTCTAACGGCTGCTGGTGACAGGCAGGGCTGTGTGTTAGTTCCCTAGGACTGTCATAACAAAGTACCCCAACTGGGTGACTTAAAACAACAGAAACTCATTGCCTCCCAGTTCTGGAGTCTAGAAGTGCGGAATCAAGGTGGCACCGGGCTACCCTACAGGTTTCAGAGGAAACCGTTCCTGCCTCTGCTCTCCTGGCGGCTGGTGGTGGCCGTCCTAGGTGTTCTGCGGCCCACGGCTGCATCACTCCAACCTCCGTCTCCACTGTCAGGCTGTCTTTCCTTTGCATGTCTGTGTCTTCGTGTGGCAATCTCCTCTCGGTGTCTCCTCTTCTTATAAGGACATCAGTCATATTGGATTAAGGCCAGTCCTACTCCATTATGACATCATCTTAACTAACTACATCTGCAATGGCCCTCTTTCCAAATGAAATAGCGTTCTGCACACTGGGCGTTAGGACTTCCGTGTATCTTTTTAAGGGACACAGTCCAATCCACAGCAGGCTGCACGTGTCTCAGGTGGTTTGGTTCCTACCTGGCCACTAGGGTTATACACAGATATGGGGAGTAACAGGCAGATTGGCATCTTTGTCAGTGGTTTGTGGGACAGAGCAATGAGCAAAGATGTCTGCGTGAGGTCATAGCGGGGTTAAGAGACCCCGAGGAACCAATGTTACCCTTTCCACTTCTCCCGTGTGCACAGGGCTCTCAGGGAGTCTTCAGAGGGTCCCGGAAGGAAAGGGGAGGGAGCGGAACTGTTGGACCACTAGAGCACCCCCCCCCCCCCAGTGTCACCGTAAAGAACCCAGCGTGCTCAGGGGATTCTGACCTGGAAACCCATCCTTGTCTTTACACCCAGAATTGATTTGTCTCAGGTGGAGACAATGACGCTGACTCAGTTCTTAATGCCCAAACCATGATGTCAGTATGTTAATTTTCAATGAGAAGTCTGTGTCACACTGCCTGGGAAGTTCCTTTCAGGGTAAACGTAACGCATTTTCTGTAGGCTGAGCTACAGGAAGCAAAATCAGAAAAGTCTGAATGCGACTGGAAACTAAGTGGGGGAGTCAGTGTGGTGATTCCAGTAATATATACTCTGAGTCTGTTTATAGCCACCTTCTCAGATGTGTTTCATGTAATAAGTGGATAATAAAATAATGGTTATAGCCGACATTTATTACAAAGTTACTTTGTGTTAGGCATTGTACTGAGTATTTTGTGCATCTTAATATTTTTATCTTCTCAACAATGGTATGGAGTAGGTGGTATTATTAGTCTTGTTTTACAGATGAGGACACAAACAGGCTGGATTCCCGGCCATTATTACCCAGTTTGTAAGTGGCAGCTCCACATGAGAACTCTCAACAGCTGGTTCCAAAAGCCAGGCTCTTCATCAGCATGTTACTTTGTCAGCAGGGACTCCCTGCCCTGGCCAGTGGTAGACTCGTGCTGCTAACCATCCTCTCTGCTGGTCTCCTCTGCTCCTACGATGTCTGCAGATCCATCACTTGACAAATGCTAATAAGTTCATATCCGCCATTGGTCCAAAGAGAAGCCTTGTCATTCTTCTCTCTGGCTTGAAATACACACTGTTTGTAATGTAGATGTATCGCACGCAATAGATGCCCTTGCTCCATGGCTGGCAATCATGTATACTAGGAAGAAAAGTGAAGCAGCGTTAGAGGCTGTAGAGTGACCAGGGTAACAATATTACGTAGGAAGATAAGGAGATGGTATCTGAACTGAAACCCAGATGAAGTCAGAGGAAGCATATGGGAACAGCAAGAGCAAAGCCCACAACAGCAAGTTTTGTACGACAGCAAGTACACCACTAGGAGTGGGGAAAGGCGATGGAGATGGGGTCAGAGAGTGGGTGGTCTGGCCCAGGGGTAGGAACTTCTTGCTCATCCCAAGTGTAGTGGGAATATATGGAGAGTTTTGCACCAAGAAGACATATTATGTGACTTATGCTTATCAATAACAGTTTAAGCTGGACCAAAAAATACCAATGGTGGCAAGAGTGGAGGCAGAGAGAACACAAAAAGGCTCTTGCCACGATTGAGGCTTCTCTGGACCTGCTTGATACAGTGGGAACAAAGAGGCCACATGAGCTGTTGCTGCTGAAACTACTGGGACTTTCTGCCAGAAATCCCGCCCCTCTTCCCACTGGGAGAGCAGAACCCAGCTTCTCGGGGATCTGTCTGCCAATTATGCCAACTCTGCCTGACTGTTGGCATTTCAATACCTCCCCTATACTTAGGGACCCCAGCCCCATTCTGCACCGAGGGGTGTTGGCCAACTGGCGTTAAAATGAGCGTGTTGAAGCAGAACATGCACCGTGTTTTGTCAGCAGGCATCCCCGCGAGGAAGGGAGCTAGGGAGTGTCCTCACCAACACCGCACCCTGTCTTCTGAGGACGGTCATTCTGGTCATCTTCGGGAATCTTCCCTGCTTGTTCCGGCTCCAGATCATCCCTCCCTCCTCTGAGGACACCTTCACATACAGACGATTAAACAAATTCAGTGCCGAGCTCCACCCCAGCTGCCTTGCGTGTGTGCCATATTTCTACCAGACTGCCCTGTAGACCCATGAAGAAGTGAGCGGCATAATTGTTCACGTAACCCTCATAATAATCGAAATAATTAATATTTATTGGGCACCTACTCTATGCCAGATGCTATTCTAAGTGCTTTACATGTATTAAATCACTTAATCTTTACAGCAAAACTCTGAGGAAGTAGGATGATCATTCACAATTTTTCAGTGGAGAAGAGACTGAACTATATAAAGGTTAGGCAGCTTGACCGGAATACAAACCCGGGCAGTTTTCTCCAGGCTTCCTCTCTCGCACTGAGACACTCTGCCGCTTGTGCTGGCCGACATGGTGACATGCACGGAGCATAGAGCAGGTGACTCCAAACTGACTTCTTTACTTATGGATTGACAACCCACCAAATACCGTTACGGTGCATCCACGCTTACCCTGAAAAGAACAGAGCTTAGCAGGAGGGAAATAAGAAGAGAGTGGAAGAAAAAGGCCTTCAGAATGTGTAAATGCCATTGCTCAGCCCCGCGAGGATCCTGCCTGCAGACAGACCACGCGGAGACGGGCTCCCGGCCCTTCACACTGCTCACGGCCTCCACGTCGAGTCACAACCATCACGCTGCTCTTGACCTGAGCTGTCCCTTAATTCAGTAAATATTTGCGGAGCGTGTAATGTGCACCAAGCAGCGTTGACCTCATTATCTCTTTTCTGGGCTGTGGCTCCACTTAGGCCTGGAGCTGCCATCCTGCGCCACACCTCTGGCCTTTCATTTCTGCTTCCCTCCTCACCTGCAAGGTGGGTGCTTCCCTCGGGCTACGTTCTTTGACCAGGCCACTGCCTTCGCAAGAAAGCAAACGGCATGCCATATGTAAAGGAATTGAAAATAAAATATAAGTCTCAATGTTCCGGTAATGACACGTTTTTGATTTTCTGTAAATGGTGGCGGTGGCTGCATGGCCCTTCGTGTCCCGCCTGCACCTGATTCTCTCACTTTTCTCTGCACAGTGACACCTTCAGAACCCTCTGAATCCTATCTGCTCAGAATCCCCTTGCCTATCTCCCTACAAAATGTGAAGAGAGTATATTTTCTCTCCTCATTCCCTGGTATGGTATGAATTAAATTTACAACACCAGCTACTCAAGACATAGCAATCTAACATCAAGATGCCGAGGAGTACTTTGTACAAGACACAAGGAGAAAGCATGTTCTTACTTCTCATTTCGTCCCAATTTCCTTTCAATAGCAACACCATTTATATAATTTATGCTATAAGCACTCGTTAGGCACCCATGACAGCAGCGGTGCTCTTTCAGTCAAGAGAGAAACAGCAGCAAAGAAGGCAGATGAACGTCCTGCCTTCGTGTAACCTACGATCTAAAGGAGAGAGGATAACTGTGATGACTTCTGATGCTGATGACAGAAATACAGGAAATTAGCAAGGTGATAGAGCGAAGAGTAAACGATGATGGTGAGAGCTGGTCTCGTGAGATTTTCTACAAAGGCCCCTCTGAGAACAGACAGGTCTCAAGGTTGTCACGTGACTGTCTGGCAGAACTTCCAAACCATGGGACTTCAAATGCATAGGTCTGAGCACAGATTTGAGTTTGGATGCGGAAAGGACAGAATGGGGAGTCTGCGTGGCTGGGGTATAGAGTGCAGCCTCGGGAAACGTGGAAGTGTGAGGAGCCAAAGGCCATAAAGTGACTTACAGACCAGCATCAGGTATTTGGATTTTATTTTAATTGTGCAGAAAAACCAGGTTGCAGGCGTGGGGGGTCTTAATCAAGAGAGAGGTGGGATGTGGATTTGAGTTTTGAAAGAATTGCTCTGGGTACCGTGTGGAGCATACGTGCGGGGAGTGGCAGCCGGGAGAGGACACATGGCGGTGCCCAGGGCTGGAGTGGGACAGCCTCCTGGGAAACCAGGTGAAGAAAGAGAGAATGTCGGTAAAGGTAAGTTCCAGATAAACACCAGGAAATAAAGAACGGTACAGACATATGTTTTGTTCTTAATCTTTTCTCCTGCCTGACTTAAGAGAAACTGCCCAAAGCATTAATAGTAAAGCTGTGTTGATGGGCTTGCAACACAGAACCGCAACCTGTAAGACGGTGAGGAGGAGAGTGGAGCTCAGAGGAGCAACGTTTTTGTGCACAATTGAAATTAAGTTTGTATTAATATTAATCTGAAGTAGATTTCATAAATTTAGATGTTACTTGTAACCCCCAGGACAACCACTAACAAAATAACTCAAAAATATAGTAGAAGTAACAACAGAAAATTAGAATGTTACACAAGAAAATATGTATTTAACATAAAAGAGGTCAGGGGAGCAAAGAAGACATAAAAACCAATAGTTAAGGGGCAGACACAAGTCCTGCCTTGTCAGCAATTACATTTAATGCAACTGGATCAAAGACAGAGAATGGGAGAATGGATTAGTTAATAGTAGAAAGAAAACCATGATCCAAATACGTGCTGTCTACAGTGGAAACATGAGGTACACTTTGTATTCAAAGACACGAAAAGATTGAAAGTAAAGGGATAGGAAAAGATATACCATGTATACAATGACCAAAAGGGAGCTACAGACACTATAATATTTTCAGGAAAAGATAGACTTTAAGACAAGAATTGTTAATTGAGTCAAAAAAGACATTTCATGAGATGGAAGTGTCAATCCGTCAGGAAGACTTACAATTATAAACGCCTGCACCCTCCAACAGGGCCCCAAAATACGAGAGGCAAAAATAACTGAGAATTGAAAAAAGAAATAGACATTTAATAAAATGAGTTGGAGAAGACTTAATACCCATGTTTCAATAATGAATAGAACAACTAGGCAGAAGATAAACAAGGAAACAGAAGACCGGAAGAGCACTGTGAACCAACAAGGCCTACACAATGTCCATGGAACACTTAGCAAAAGCAGAATACACACAGAACATTGTCTGTGACAGACAATATGTTAGGCTGTAAAAGAAACTTCAACAAATTTTTAAAAATTGAAATCATAGAAGGTATGTTCTTTGACCACAAGGGAATAAAATTTAAAAATCAATAATGAAGGACATTTGGGGGAAATTTGCAAATATGTGGAAAACAAACAATATACTCCCCAGCAACCAATGGTTCACAGAAAAAAATCACAAATGAAACTGGAATATAACTTCAGATGAATGAAAACAAACACAGTATAAAAACACTCTGTGATGTAGCTAAAATGGAACTGAGAGGAAAAATTATAAGTGTAAATGTCTAAATTAAAAAACTCTAATAATTCTCTTAATCCTCCCCTTACAAAACTAGATAAAGAAGAAATAAATGAAAGAGAGAGTAGAAAAACAATAGACAATTCAACAAAACCAAAACTTGGTACTTTGAAAAGATCAGCATAATTGACAAATTAGACTGACCAAGAAAAGAGGGGAGACTGCAGTTCTCTAAAAGTAAACACTGAATCAGTAATTGAAAACAAAACAAAACAAAGCAAAGGGAAAAAAATGAAACTTCTCATAAAGAAAAATCCTAGATGGCTTCATGAGTAATTTCTACCAACTATTTAAAGAATTGACACTGATCCTTCACAGATTATTGCAAAAAATAAGAAAAGAAGAAACACTTCTCTTCTAATTCTATGAGGCTAGTATTACCCTGATACCAAGACCTGGCAAAGACATCACAGTAAAATAAAATTACAGACCAATATTCTTTATAAGCATAGGTGTAATAATCTTCAACAAATACCATCAAACCAAATTCACTAAGCTGTACAAAGGATCATACACCATGACTAACTGATAGTTAACACAGGAATGTAAAGTTGGCTCAACATGTCAGCATTAATCAATGTAATATAGCATATTAATAGAATAACAAAAATACCACATGTTCATCTCAACTGATGCAGACAAAAATTGACATTACTCCTCTTCAACATAAAAATATTCACCTCATAAGGAATAGAATAAAGCTTTCTTAACATGGTAAACACTATCTACCAAACACACACACACACACACACACACAGACACACACACACAACAGACACAATTAACATCATACTTAATGGCAAAAGACTGAAAGATTTTCTCCTAAATCAGAACAAGACAACAACGTCCACTCTGCTACTTATACTAAATATTATACTGGAGGTTCCAGCCAGGGCAATTAGGCAAGAAAAAGAAATAAAAAATAAAAGTCACCCATATTGAAAAATATGTATATAAAATAAAACAACCTCTTTGCAGATGGCATAATCTCTTATATAGAAAGTCCTAAGGAATCTACAAAAATATAACTAATAAATGAGTACAAGGGTGCAAAATATAAAATCAGTATACAATAGTCGATTACAGTTCTATACATTAACAATGAAGAGTTGGAACATTAAATTAAGAAAATAATTCTTTTTGCAATAGCATCAAAAAATAAAATAGTTAGGATAAATTTAACAAATGAAGTACATGTCTTATAAACAGAAAACCACAATAAAAAAGGCTGAAGGAAATTAGAGAAGATCTAAACAGATGGACAGACATCTTATTCAAGGATTGGAAGACACAATGTTGTTAAAATCACGAACGGATCTACAGATTCAGTACAACTCCTACATAAATTCTAGCTGACGCTTTTCTATGACTTAAGAAACTAATTCTAGGATTCATATGGAGATGCAAAGGATGCAGAATTTCTAAACAATCTTTAATAAGAGCAAAGCTAGAGGGTTCACATTCTCACTAGTTTAAGGCAACGTGGCATGAGGAAGAGCATACGCATCGGTAGAACAGAACTGAGAGCCAGAAGTAGATTCTACGCTTATGGCCAGTTGATTTTGGACAAGGCATGAGGAAAACTCTTGAAAAGTCTTTTTGAGAAATGATGCTAGAAAACTGAAAACCCACATGCGAAAGGATGAGGTTGGATCTCTATTTCACACTGTGTACAAAAATTCACTCAAAATTGACCACAGACTTTACTACAGAACTAAAACTGTAAAACTCCTAGAAGGAAACGTAAGAGTAAAACTCTGTGCACTTGACTTAGGTGATGGTCACTTAAATGTGACACCAAAATCTCAGGTGACTAAACCAAATATAGACAAATTTAAAGATTTTATGCTTCAAAATATGCCTTCAGAAAGTGAAAGGAAAATTGCTAGAATGGGGGAGAATATTTGCAAATCATATATGCAGTATGGGACTTGTACCCATAATATACATGTAAAGAATTCTTACAACTCAACAATAAGAAGACAGAGAATCCAAAAATGTTTTAAATGGGGGGCCGGGCGCGGTGGCTCACGCCTGTAATCCTAGCACTCTGGGAGGCCAAGGAGGGTGGATCGTCCTGAGCTCAGGAGTTCGAGACCAGCCTGAGCAAGAGCGAGACCCTGTCTCTACCAAAAATAGAAAGAAATTAATGGGACAGCTAAAAATATATATAGAAAAAATTAGCCGGGCATGGTGGCGCATGCCTGTAGTCCCAGCTACTCGGGAGGCTGAGACAGTAGGATTGCTTGAGCCCAGGAGTTTGAGGTTGCTGTGAGCTAGGCTGATGCCACGGCACTCGCCCCAGGCAAGAGAGTGAGACTCTGTCTCAAAAAATAAATAAATAAATAAATGGGAAAAGGATGAGAATAGACATGTTTCCAAAGACAATAGCGAATGTTGGTGAGAAGGTGGCAAAATTGGAGACCTCATATATCGCTGATACGAAGGCAAATGGTGCAGTCATTTTGGAAGATAAGTTTGCAGTTCCTCAAAATGTTAAACAGAGTTAAAATACTATTCAGGTGTACTCTTAGGTGTATACCCAAGAGAATTAAAAACACATGTCCACACAAATACCTATGCAAAGATGTTCATAACAGCATTATTCCTAAGAGCCAAAAATGAGAAACAACCTAAATGTCTATCAACAAATAAATGGATAATAAAATATAATATATCCATCCATTAAATGGAAATGTATTCAGCCATAGAAAGGAATGAAGTATTTAATACGTGCTACAACATGGATGACACCAGCAAACATTACGCTAAGTGAAAATATCAGACAAAAATAGTCACATACTGCATGATTCTATTTATATGAAATATCAAAAGCAGCCAAATCCATAAAAAACAGAAAATATGTTAGTGGTTGCTTCGAGTTTGGTAGAGAGAAGATGGAGACCAACTGCTAATGGGTGAGGGGTTTCTTTGGGGGTGATAAAAATACTCTGAAATTAAACAGTGATAGATAACTTTGTGAATACAACAATAAAAAACACTAAATTTTGCATATTTAAATAATGAATTTTATGTTGTATAATTTGCATGTCAATATAAATTATTGGTATTTTTAAAAAATCATCCATATATTAGCTCACCATTCTGTAAGTCCAGCCATGATGCGGCTGGGTTCTCTGCCACCCTCTGCTCAGGGGCTCACAAAGCCAAATTCAAGGTGTTGGCAGGCTGTGTTCTCTTCCAGAACTTGGGGTCCTCTCCCAAGTCTGCTGTTGTGGTTGGCAGAATTCGGTTCCTTGCAAAGGAATAGGGCCGTGTTTCCTATTTCTTTACCTATCTCGATTAGGGGCCACTCGCAGCTCCAGGGGCCTCCCGCACTCCTTGCCACTTGCCCCTCCTTTTCAAAGCTGGCAATGGAGCATCTTCCTTGAGTAAAATCCCTCTCATGCTTGGAATGACTGTATTCAGGATGAACTTGGTCCTATCTGACGAGGTCAGTGCTGCCCAGGCCAAACTCCCTTTCCTAAAGCTGGGTATGCTATATAATCCACCCTCATCATGGGAGTGATATTCTTTGTCTTTCCAAGTATTATTTTATTTTTTATTGCAAAATATTAAGGGGGTGCAAGTCTTTTTGTTACATGGATAAATTTTATGATGCTGATCAGGGTTTTTAGTGTGCCTGTTACCAGAGTACTTTACAGTGTACTCGATAGATACATTTTTATCTCTCCCCTCCCCCATTTTAGTTTCCAGTGTGCTTTACAGCACAATATGACTGTGTATACCCATCTTATAGCTCCCACTTATCAGTGAGAACTTACGGCGTTTAATTTTTCATTCCTCGGATACTTTACTTAGGATAATGGTGTCCAGTTCCATCCAAGTTGCTGCAAAAGGCATTATTTCATTCCTTTTTATGGCTGAGTAGTACTCCATTGTGTGTGTGTATGTGTACATATGTGTGTATTTTCTTTACCACTCATCAATTGATGGGCACTTAAGTTGATTCTATATCTTTGCAATTGTGAATTGTGCTGCAATAAACATTCATGTGCAAGTGTTTTTTTGATAAAATGACTTCTTTTCCTTTGGGTAGATATCCAGCAGTGGGTTTGCTGGATTGAATGGTAGGTCTACTTTTAGTTCTTTGAAAAATCTCCATACTATTTTCAATAGAGGTTGTACTAATTTACAGTCCCACCAACAGTGTTTAAGTATTCCTTTTTTCACTGCATTCATGCCAACATATATATATAAATAATGACCATTTTGACAGGGGTAAGGTGGTATCTCATTGTGGTTTCATTCCATTTCCTTGATGATTAGTGATGTTGAGCATTTTTTCATATGTTTGCTGGCCATTTGTCTATCTTCTTTTGAAAAAATTCTGTTCATGTCTTTTGCCCATGTTTTAATGGGGTTATTTGTTTTTTTCTTGCTGATTTGTTTGAGTTCTTTGTAGATTCTGAATATTAGTCCTTTGTCAAATGTCTCATTTTCAAGTATTTTCTCCTATTCTCTAGGTTATCTTCTTACAATGTTGATTATTTCCCTTGCTCTGCAGAAACTTTTTAAATTAATTAAGTCCTATTTATTTATTTTTATTGTTGCTATATTTGACATTTGGGTCTTTGTCATAAATTCTTTGTCTAGGCTTATGTCTAGAAGAGTTTTTCCTATGTTCTTTTCTAGAGTTTTTATGGTTTCAAGTCTTACATTTTATCCATCTCATGTTAATTTTTGTATATGGTGAGAGACAGGGATCCTTTTTCATTTTTCTGCGTGAGGCTATCCAGTTTTCCCAGCACCATTTATTGAATAGGGCACCCTTTCCCCAGCCTGTGTTTTTGTCTGCTTTGTCAATAATCAGCTGCTTGTGGGAGTGATAGTCTATCCTATTCACAGTTCCAGGATTGGACCAGGTGTTTACACCAGGGGCTGATAATCTGGGCATCTTATCACTCTGCCAACCACAGCCTGCTTCCCTGAAAGTCTCCCTTCTTAATGCTCATCTCACCTTGTTTTCCTCTTCAGGATTGCTTTGCAGACACTCTTAAGCACCGTCACATGGCCTGGCAAAGTTTGGTACTACTCAAAAAGTACTTTTGGATTGAAAGCCAAAGGTGATGGATCCACACTACTCACCCTCCATCTCAGGATATGTACAGGTCAGTGCACTCAACATTCCTTTTCATATGCACGCCAGGCATAGTACTACATTTTAAAGGCTTCTAGGAATGCTCCTGTGAGTGTTCTAGAAATCTTAGTCTGATTTTCTATATTTAGAAACCCAGCACTTAGAAGAATTTATGTGTGTTTGTGTGTACATGATGGAGAGAACACGTGTGTGGGTGAGAAAGACAGAGATGACTGACAGAAACATTGCTTTATTGCTGCTATTGCTCCAAGCTATTCTGCTCAAAAATGGGAAATAACATGAAAATCAATAGAACATAATAAAAGTCATCACTGAATTGAAGAAGGCTGCCACACAGCAGGCCTGTTTCCTGGAACACTGGTAATTTCTTTCCCTGTTTTCTCTCTCTACTGCCCACCTTTTCAGATGGTGTGGATTTGTGCACAATATGCCTAGCTTCTGAAAACCCAGTGGGAGGGGGGATCCTAATTGCAGCCACGGGAAGTCTTGGAGGGCTTGGCTTATTGGCACAGTCTCCCTGCAAGCAGCAGAGGCACCAGCCAAACAATTATAGTTGACCCAGACAGCAATCGCAGAACATTTTAGCTTTGCAAAGTAATTGTATTCACCATTCATGATTTAAGATGAAAACTGTGGATCTGTGACTTAGCCTTGAAGAAATGCTCTTATTTGTTTGGCAAAAACCTGCTCGGTTCCATTTCTTCACTTATATAACATAAGGCGATAAAATCCATCCTGGTTTTTATGAGTCAAATGTAAAAGATATGTATTGTTCAAAATGTGTATTTACTTACATAAGAATCTGATATTAATAAATACCATGTAACGTTATTACATATTTTTTTTAAAAAATGTTGCTGTGTTCCTGTCAGGGTATTTTATTTACAATACATTGTGCAAACCCTAAACCAACTCTTTAAGATACATTTAATCTCCATTCTTTTACAGATCAGAACACTGAAGCTCTCTAGATGGCATTGGCAATCATGGATATTCAAAGTTAAGTGAACACAGGCCTTCAATTTGCATTGACTTCTCTTCGCTTTCTATACCACCGTAGGTCTCTGCCACCCTTTGGAAACTGACTCATTGCTTTCCCATGAACTTTAGTAAGATGATGGTACATTTTTTCAGAGAAACTTTTAAAAATTTTGTTCCATGTGCTTTGTCTAATGGACAAAGTCATTCATAACTAAAGGTACATTGAACCATTTTGTAACACAGACTGCTGAGCATGCGGAATGAGTGTATTCCTAACAAAATGATCCAACTGTGTATAACATACTAGAATTCATACATTTTCTTTCTAAAGAACCATCTGAGATCTTTTCAGATCAAAGTTGACACAAATATGTGTAACTGAATATTCAATATTTTTTTCCATCATTATATCCTTAACTAAGGCCGTTATACCAAAAAACCCAGGTGACAAGTATCTCATTTTCTAAAAAGAGTAGCTAGACTCATCCATTGCAGGAATTGCTAAGAAATAGTCATAGCTTGTTCTCATATACTTGATCTATGACCCATCTTTGAACTTTAAATAAGAGAAGACTAGAAACTGATCAAAGCTAGAAAGAGAGAGGGGAAGGCAGGGGTGGAGTGCCCAGGAGTCACCACGACATCAACGCAAGCGGAGGAGCCATTCTCAGGGGCACAGAGAAAGGATGAGGTGTCTGTCAGGGGAAGATACTGAAAGCTAACTCGTTCCTCCCTCCAGTTTACAAATAAGCTGCTAACACCTTTAGGGGCAAACTCCTAAAGACACCTACCTTCTCCTGACGTGGAGCGTGAATCACTCCCGGGAGGTTTCCAGATTTCACTTGGGGGTGTCTGCATTGTCCTAGAGATGTGTCTACATTGTTCTTGGGGGTAAGGTCTGCGTTTCCCTTCAGAGATGTGTGCATCCATTGGGAGGTTCCTGCATTGCCAGATTTTAAAACAGCAAGCATGCCTGGTATTTCCTGTTGGCAGAAGAAGACTCCCAGGAAATCAGCTGGACCAAAGGTGGTGGGTGGGTCACCCATACCAGGCAGCAATGCGTCATTCAGTGTCTGAGAGGAGGGCGAGAAGAATATAGAGGTTAGTTATATCTCAAATAAGCCCACAATGCGTGCTCGAAAGTACCAGCATTTTGCAATCTGCACACAGAAGTCACTAATCACATAGAGTATTGCCCTTGCCTCCCTCTTTTAGAGAGGCCAGAGGTAATATCTTGAAGATACAATGTAAGATGAAAACAAGGAGCATGTTACACTCTACTTTGCTGTGGAGAACTACAGAGATCAAGTCAGACGTGAACAGTGGGGTCATGATCATTTTAAACATAGATATGAGATAAAAGTGTTAATTCAGACCAGCCTGGAATTTTTAATAACTGAAAATTGTTTTTGTTTTAATGTCTAGACATGACCAAAAGCTACAAACACTGCCCATTCAGATATAGGGGGAAAAACAACAAAAAATACTAAGTTGGGTTTGAAGATGTCAATGGGAGAAAAATATCTTTCTTAACGTGCCTGTCAAGTTCAGCTCATATAATATGTCAGTTACAGATAGTCATGCATGGTCACAAATATATTTAAATGAAGAATGCTGCAATAGAAATAGGATATGAGAAATATAGCCCTCACAACTTTGGGCTTTATTTAAAAAGCCAACATCATCTGTATCTATGTCCACTAACAGTGTTCCTTCTCTTTGCTTCCATTTCGTCCTCTCTACTCCTCCCTGTTTTACGAATCTATATTCAGTCCAGAGGACTGTTGAGTTCCTCCTATGCATTCAGTACTAAATGATGGAATACACAGGACACAAAAGCATCTGTCCACAGCAAATATAATGAGAGCTTGGCTCAAAATATAGATTACTTAATAAAAATAAAAGATGTACTAGCCTTATTAAATTTTTCAAAGGCTTTGATTGTAAGATTAAGGATACTAAATTTTCAAAATATTTTATACCATCATTTTACTGATGAAATATATTTGAGTGCAGGTTCAATTGGGTTTATTATGCAAAAAACCTGACCGTTAAAGGAACAGGAAAATAAAAGGAAAAAAAAAAAATGCCTTGGTTGACCTAGATTTCTTTTAAGTCAGGCATTACCTTTTTCATTAGGAAAACAATCAACATCACGACAACTGTGTATGAGGAGAAAGAGTGTGTTCTGGAAGTTAAGAGTCGTAAATTTTAATCCTGGCTCTGCTTTAACTACTTATTTGGTCTTGAGTCATTCTTTTAACATCTCTGGGCCTACTTTCTCATCTGTGACCAGCAGCTATAACCCTAAACGTACATTCCCAGATTTTCAAAGTCAAGAAAGCAGTTTAATTTCCTGTTTTGCAATCTACATACTTTAATGCTTATGTTGGGTCTTTTCCATGACAATTCTAGGAGGTAAGCAAATCCACTCATATCAAGCCTCCCAGTACATTCTTTTCCAAAAGATAAACTGAATTTTAGGGTAACAGATGTTTGCTTATTATAGGAAGACAATGCTGTGAGATTTTGGCAGCCTGATGCATTTGTTTCCAAGCAGGAGGGTTTAAGAAATTTGGAATAATTGTAAGGCGTCAGTGGTTCTTTCTAGGCAAGATGTGGCGGCCTTGGTCCATTATCTCTCCTCCTTGGCATGAGACCACTATGGCAGTGGCCATTCAGGGAAAGGTAGATTCAGCAGAGGCTATATGAAGGATACCTACCACTGTCAAAAAATATGGCCGTTTTTAATGAGGCATGATCTTTTCATTTGAAGTTGCGTTTTACCAGTGGGGTAACTTTTTTTGGATTGCTACGTTCTGGGTTCTACAGGTTATCTAGCTAATCTCAAATGTGATTGGCATGCAGAGTCCCTTAAAACTGTCAGGCCACCTTGCAATTAGGCATAATGCCACCCTAACAGATGGTGTGAATGATGCCAGACAGCCAATACGTATCAGCATTGAACATTCAGAGAGAATTTCCTCTTTCAGAATGTCAGAATGTGGGTCTATGGCATAGCTAGCAATGAAGCATTTCATATCACACACAGATTTTAGACAGAAAAATACTTTTTTATATAGGGCTAGATATAAAACCAGAGAATTATAGACTCACAGACTCTCGGGTTTAAGAGACAGTTTAAAGACAATGAATTTTAATGTCTCGTGTGATGCTTCATTCATTCATTCATTCATTCATTTGCTCAACAAATACTGAACGTCCATGATTAATGAGGCACTCCCTACCTACCTGCGTAGCCATTTGGCCCTATCATCACCTAGCCTAGCCCTGACCATAGCCACTAACAGGGAACTCACCACATTACACTCCATGTCCTTGTTACCCTTCTAACCCACAGCATCCAGACCCACATCCATTGGTTCACAAGTAATTGGTGCTAGGATTTCATACAATAAGTACAATGGCTTAAAGTAGAGTTGCAAAATTAGCTGATGCTTTTTCTGGAAACATGAATGTGACTTGTTATTCTATGCTATCACCTTCTAACATCATTCAATTTTTATAAAATCTAACAGGCTTTACAATTCTCAGGGAGAAAACAAAAAACATCTGTGATTTTGAAAATGTCCCCATTGTGACCTTGTGTAGTGACATAATGTAAGGGGCAGCCGTTTCTGCATCAGTACAGTTTAGATCACATAACTTCAATTTGTGAGCTTTTTGTCTTGGGTGAGCTCTGTAGTCTTTCTGAGCCTCAATGTCTTCAGCTGCAAAGTGGAGATACGGACACAGTGGGCACACGGATATGTGGATGTGTAATATATTGTGCATCTATTGATTTGGCCAACATATTTCATAACCATTGTGTGCAAGACACCATTCTAGGACATCATTAACTATGGAATGCAAGAGTTCATGTTTTAATACGTAAATAGTACATACTGCTATTGAATCCTTATAAATCAATTGGCCATTCCGGGTAATATGCAGAAAATGTTTATGGAATGAAGGAGAAACTTAAAACACTAAGCATGGAAGTAAAGTTATGATCGAACGTGGGCGTGTCTGTCTATGTCTGGAAAATGGTGCAACTCTGTTTAGAAAAGACCTTGGAAGAGAACTCACCGAAAGAAAGAAAAGGATGAACATGTACATTTGATAATTTGGATATAAGGACGGTCTTAGTCTGTTCTGGCTGCTGTAACAACACACCTTAGACTGGGTGGTTTATATACAGCTGACATTTATTACTCAAAGTCTGGAGTCCAGGAAGCCCCAGATCAAGGTGCTGGCAGATTCAGTGTCTAGTGAGGGCCTTTTCCTCATGGATGGCGACTTCTGCGTGTCTTCACATGGAGAAAGGGCAAAAGGCTTGCTCAGACCTCTTGTCTAAGGGCGCTAATCCCACTCCTGAGGGTGGAGCCCTAATGACCTAATTCCTTTCAAAAAGCCCCGCCTCCTAGTACCACCATGCGGGGTATTAGGTTTCAGCATGGATTTTGGAGGGACACAAGCATTCAGACTGGAGGAAAGACTATAAGCCGATGCTGCAGAGCAGAACTGAATGGAGCAGATCAAAGGAATGGTTTTGGGGACCAGGGTGGCCCTCAAGGAAATTCTTGTTGGAATCACCAGGGACTCCTTCCACATATACGCACTTGTGTTTTGCCTCCTCCCTCTGCACCTTTCCGAGGTCATGCTCCAGCATATATCAGACTATTGCACGGGGAAAACAGGAGATTTACCCATATTCCCCAAGGGATTCAGATGCCCCCAGCACCATGCATGCCCTTTCCTCCTCTGCCTAATCTCTCCATGCACAGCAAGCATGAGAACCGGGGAAGCAAGCATCTCATTCTTAGCTGTTCTGTATTCCAGACCCCATGGATCATGCTTGGCTCCCACACGGGATTGGCATGCTGAAGTGTGAGCACAGCTGAAGATGCTCCACTATGGCCTCCTGGGAGAGTTGAATACTTGAGATCTGAACCACAGTATGCCAGTGGTTTAATGGCCAGACAATGCCATCCTTGGAGAAAACATCAAGTGTGGCAGCTTTGCCATGGGTGTGGGTGGACATTGCCAGCAGTGGCACTGGTACTTTGAGCATGTGAAGTGGTGGTAGGGCCTCCCTGTCACCGTGGGTACACACGCTGTTTTCGCATTGGTTGGGCTGAATTGTATCCCCTAAAAATTCATATACTAAAGTCCTAAGCCCCATGCATTATCTGTGACATTATTCGGAAAGAAGGCTATTGAAGATGTAATCAGTTATGATGAGGCCATGCTAGAGTAGTGTGGGCCCCTAATCCAATCCTTATGAAAGGGAAAAATTTGGAGACAGACACATAGGCAAAGATCTGCAAGGCAAGAAACAGCAAAGATTGCCAGCAAACCACCAAAAGCTGGGAGGGAGGCCTGGAGCAGATTCTCCCTCACAACCCTCAGAAGGAATCAACCCTGCCAACACCTTAATCTCAAACTTCTAGCCTCGAGAACTGTGAAACCATGACTTTCTGTTGTTTAAGCCACCTGTTTGTGGTTCTTTGTCACGGCAGCCTGGGCAAACTGATACAGACGGGAAAAGAGACATTCCTTGTAATCAACAACGTGAGACCAGAGGAGGATGGCGGATGCTCCCGGGAAACCACGGAGACCGAGTCATGTGGTGCCATGGATCCTCCAGTGGGATGGGAGGGTAGAGGTGAGGACATTTGAAAGATGACAGCTTTCTTTGTGGGAGCATAGATGAACCAGCAACAAGGACACGAACTGTCATCTTGAATCCTAGTTTTACCAGTTGATCACATGTTCCTGACTTGAGTACACCCATGTTCATCTACCCTGGAGTCATCCTAGGTTCCTGCCTTACCTCTCCCTCTTCTGTCACGTCTAATCAGTTTCCAAATCTCATAAAAATCTGCCATCCTAACAGCTCTGTCACCTGACCCTTCTCACTCCTACCACTCCTGCCTTTTGGTGAACGTTTCCACTTCCTGCCGTGACCAGGGATGTTGCCTCCTGACGGTTCTCTCTGAAGTCAACCTTCCCCTCTGCCCACTTGCCCTTCTGAATGCATGTGCTAAAAAGCATGTTGAGGGCTTTCTAAAGTATACAGAAAAAAGTACAAAATATTTAGCCTACGTGTGAGAATGCTGGGATCTCTCTTCTCTCCAGAATATGTAACAGTCATGAACACAACTGTTTGAGATGAACATGGATCCCCACACTTCTTAACTCTGTGACCTTCAGCTCCTTACTTAACAGTGAACCTGGCTTCCGTCATTATAAACCAAGTAGTGGCAATCTCGCTTTCTAGGCTTGATGAGTGAACGAAGTAAGTTTGTGATTGAAGAGTACCTGTAGGCCAGGTGTGGCGGCTGATGCCTTTAATCCTAGCACCTTGTGAGGCGGAGGTGAGAGGACCATTGAGGCCAGGACTTTGGGACCAACCTGAGCAACATAGCAAGGCCTTATCTCTAAAAAAAAAAAAAAAAAAAAAAAAAAACCAGAAAAATTAGCCAGGCGTGGTGGCACATGCCTGCAGCCCCAGCTATAGGCACGAGGCAGGAGGATCGCTTGAGCCCAGGACTTTGGGGCTGCAGTGAGCTATGATGACACCACTGCACTCGAGCCTGGGTGACAGAGCAAGATACTCTCTCAAAAATAAAAAATCAAGAATAAAGAAAACCCACCCAAAGCATAATTAAACACATAACTGCTTAATAGATGTAGTTTACAATTATCTCACATTTCAAATCTCTTCACGTCCCATGTCCTAGCCTTGCCTACCTGGTTGCATTCCTGGAACAAGCCAAGCTACGCTGTTCCTCAGACTTTCAATGTGTGCTTCCCAGCGTTTATTTGCCTTGAAAACTTAGACTTCCCTTTTAAAAATGTCTCAATTTTACATTCTTTGTGAAGACTTTCCTGAGCCCTGTGAGCAGAACTGATCACACCCTCTCTGTGCCACGGTGTATTTCTACAGAATCTTATCTTGGCACCGAGATCACCCCACAAGGGTCAGCTTATGTGATGTTTATCTCCCTCAGGGAGCAGGTCTTTGTGTTCGACCAGCCTTAGAAGGTTCTCACTATATCCTTATTTTGAATTGATAAAAATTTAAATCTATATTTTATGACCATTAAAGGTAAAATTACTATAACTTTTCGTCCAAAGTGATTAGTTCAAAACAGCTTGCTGAATGAATGAATGAATAATGAATCTGGGAAAATATTCTTACAAACCTTTCTGTGTCCACACATGAAGTGACACACAAGGACCCACAGCTCCAGCTTTCCAACACCCAAGCTCCTACGGCACACGCAGGCCAGTATGAAAGCACACAGGCGAACATGCTGGCTATTGATGAGCATAATCTAGCAGAGTACAAGTATCTCAGTTTTGCACTATGCTATCCTTGTCACTTGGAATTCATCAGAGGATACTGTCTTCAGGGTGTGAGGAAAACACACCAAGTTGAGTCAACACTGAATTTTACAATTTTATTCTCATATTCCAAGAGTCTCAGTTATCTTTTCTCAAAAGGGGATAAAAAGACAGTAGATTGTGGGAGTTACTGGCCACTTGAAGGAACTATTTTATCGGAATGGTCATATTGTCAAGGGGGAGAAAAGCTGTCGCCAGCTCAGCTCCAGTGTCTAGGGTGCGGGTGTTATTGTCCATCCCTGAGTACCGAGGACGAGGCGGCACCTTAGCGACAGAGCAGAGTTCAGGTATTCAGGAATCAGATTGCTCCGACTGGGTTATGTCCTCCTGTCACATTCCATGTCAGCACATGCTTCTACTGTGTAGCAGTCAGCGTAATTGTTAAGTATTTACAAACTTCATTAAACGTGACAGTCTTTCTTCCTGCTAAATCTCCAATACCTGAAACAAACAGGAGCTTAACATGTGCTGGGTACTACATGTACAAATATATAAAAATAACATAAATAAGTGGATGAATGTATGAATTAGCCTCTAGACTGCATTGGGCTGGGCAGGTGTGAGGGGAGGGAGGCAGTGAGCTTCCGGCATTTTTTTTTAATCCATCATAGTTACTTACACTGAAACTCAATCCTCAAATGTTTATTGTGTATGTGACTCCCCTCTGTATTCTAAGTATTAATAAATTTAGGGTAAGGCATTGGGTAGGTCTCAATTCTAAAAGCAATGTCCTAGATTTTGGGGTTTTACTTGTATTCATTCTGATTAGTGGCCTATGTAAACATTATTTAAAAAGGCACATCCCTGCAATTTAATGAGAGATTAGTGATTTTCAAGGTATTACAAATACAAGTGAAATCCCATCTAAAAGAACTGAAATAGTGCAGAGTCTATGTTGAATTCCTATATGCCGATTATTGCTTGAATAAATTACAAGCGGTACCACATACATGTTCAGTATAACACCTTCCACAAACCGGCGCTCGAGAAGTGCTGTTCATCCCCCTCACAGGACAGGGTCTGAATGAGTCCCCAGCCCAGCACCGCCCCCGTCACATCCCTGCGAGATGCTTGGCTTTTCTCGAGAGTAACTACACGTCTGGTTGAAGCAAGAGCACTTACACCAAGGTCAAGGGCAAATACCCCCTTTTTGGCAAAACATCGAGCCTAGTTTCCAGGGATACATTTAAAAATCAGACGGAGAGAGAGTAGCTTGCAGTTTGTCTATATTGAAAATGATACGTTCTGATTCAAACAGGATGTGACAGAAACCGCCGATCCCACCTGTGGATACAGGTTTGATGACCTTGAAGCTTCATCTAAGCCACTGTCAGATCTCAGAATCAAATCTTTGAGTTTTAAAAGCATTGCCTGCTACTCTATGTAAGTATACCTCAATGTTATAAAAGATTACCTATTTAAAGACAGACTGAGAAAAATTCTTCTTTTTAAATACTTTAGTAACACTGATCTGATGTGTGTGCTTGTGTGTGTGTGTGTGTGTGTGTGTGTGTGTATAAAGCTTTTTAATAAAGACAAAGGAATATGAGCTTTGGTTAAAACCTGTGTCTGGCTAACAGCCTCAGAAATCAAAGCTTCTGACTACACCACCTGAAAGATACAACACAATTTAAAAAGCATTTAGGAATTTAGGATGCATTTACAACTACAAGGCCAGTGGAACTAAAAGGATAGTATGTTTTATGCATCTGTGCAATGCCTGTCTGAAAATAGATAAGAAAGGTTCCTCTTCCTGCATCCCTTTTTCCCCAAAGTAGAGAAATCCGAGCATGTGCCACTCAGGAACAAGGCAGCTGTCTTCTTTACGTCCCTGGCACTGCTTTATGGAGATGCCTACATGATGGTCCCCAACCAAGTACTTCTCTCGGTGCACGCGAGGCTGGGCATGTGCTGAGCGGTAGGAACTGCTGCATCGCTGGGAAATCTGTGTCTGTGAAGACCTGAATATGGAAAGATGAGCCCCCACCGTGCTTACCAGGTCCACACCCAAACCGATTCTGCCCGTCTTTCGATTAAAGAAAAATCTTACATGCATCTATTCAGTGTGTGGTGGGGGGAAAATCTACAAAAGCAAACAATATCAGATGAGATTTGGACTCCACCTCAAGTGCTAAAAAATTAGTAGCACAACTCTAGAATTTTGGTGTAGAATATTTGAGATCCAAGAACCATACTTAGCCAAATTGTCTCACATTGTCATGAGATATACAAATGCTTTGAAATAATATCAGCTTTGTATCTTTTCGGAGTATAATAATGTTACCTGGCACAATGATCACTAACTGGGAAAAAAGTTTAAGTGTATTTTTGAATATTGGGTAGTATTAGGTATTGTTAAAAATATGCATTAAGTACTTAAACAGAATGTCATCAACCGGCCCGATTCCCAGATTTTTTCCTTAGGAGAATTAAAAATCATCTCAACAAAAGATTTTCTATTGAATTGGCAACAGTAAAGCCTCTATCAAACCAATTTTCTTCATGATCACATTCAGAATTTAAAAGTAAACGGTTTCAGCATGTACCTTTTTTCTCATTATATGTACATTTTCATAAGATCATAGACATTTATCTGGAAGAGCCTTCCTTAGACAATATATACCTTGAGTTACGATTGCTGATAAAATATGATGGAAAGTGTAAAGAAAATCCTTTTTTGTGCTCCAGTTCCCATGGCTGTGCAACAAACCACCCAAACGCAGTGGCTTCCAGCAAGATCAACATTTATTTTTTTCCCCACAGATCTGCCCCTGGGGTGGGTCTCCGTGAAGTCAGCCTCCCCCAGCCTCAGCTGGAGGAGGCTGGGCAGGCTGAAGGCTGGGCCCTGCACCGCCTGAAGGATCGCGGACTCCCAGAGCAGGCGTTCACGCGGGGAGGCCCTGGGCTCCTCCACTTCTCCACCTCGTGTGGTGTCTCCAGCCTGGTGGCAGGGGGGAGGACATGCACCACATGAGTGCTTAGGGCTCCCTACTCACATATGCCAAGGGAGATGTTACGGGCCGAATGTCCGTGACCCCCAAATTCATGTTTTGAAACACTGTCCCCCAATGCGATGGCATTAGGCAGCGGGGCCCTTGAAAGGTCATTAGGACTAGATGAGGTTGGGAGGGGGAGCCCTCGTGAACAGGATTAGTGGCCTTGGAAGAGGCACAGCAGAGCTCGTTTACTCCTGCGCTCTCTCCTGGCCACGGACGGACACAAGAGAAGGCGGCTGTCTGCAAGTCAGGAAGGAGCCCAGCCGGGCTGGCACCCGAGCTCAGACTTCCAGCCTCCAGAACTGTACGGAGGAAATGTCTGTTGTTTGTAAGCCACGCCGTTACAGTCATGTGTTAGAGCAGCTGGAACGGACTAAGGCAGCAGAAAAGGAGCAGGAGGAAGCCCGGTGCACCCAGCCCTGGCGGGGGTCGGGTGAGGCCTGTAGATTCAGCACACGCTCCGGGAGGGTGAGAAACTCCCCCTGACGAAAGCCCCCTGCAAGGCTTTACGAAAGCGTTTTAAAACCTTTGGTACTTGAAAGAACATGTTAAATAGTAAAATACCCACATGCAGTGTTAACAGATTTTCTTTTGTCATTTTACTGTCCTCAATTTTCATGAAAATCTTTTTAAAAAAATAAAATAAAATTAGAAATGAGACAACTATGTACGCCTTTCCTCAACGCCTGAGTCTGATGATTTCCCGTCAGCACCTCCCCAATCTCTCTCTTGACGTACCCTATTTCTCTATCATCCAAATGTATGTGTTTCTCAATAATAATGCACGAGCTACAGGCAGTTTGACATAAGTCAAAATCGAACATGAGGAGCTAAAACATGTAATAGAAAGACGTGTGTTCTCATCTGTCATTCACCAGGTGCATGAACCTGGGCAGTCCATTTAACCCCTTTGAGATTCTTTATTCATAAAGGGGAACTCAAACTGCCGAACCCACTGAAATATTGTGAGGAGTAATCAGATTATGTATACAACTGCTGGAGAATGCATACATACCACAAGTAGGTGCCTCGTAAATATTGTCTGGATTTAAAGCTCTACGGTGCTGAACACAGACCAGAATGACTTCTGCATTCCTCTAGGAGGAAGATCAGTAAAGGAGGCTCCGCAAAACAACAAGTCTGAAACTGACACAATTGTCTGTTCTTTGCATTCATAGAAAACGCACAGCACTGAACACTAGGGCACAATGCTAAAAATAGAGCATTATAGCCATTATAAGACTGCACTGGAATTCTCTATTTTAGAGCAAAATGGTGTCCTTCCATCTGCCTAGATAGCATTCATCTCCTAAGCACCGATTTCAAAAGGTGATAATTAATACGTAGCTTGCAACGAGCTTGAAGAGAGAGAAAGACCCAGTCAGTTATTCCCGTGGCGCTCCAGGTACAGGGTGCCAGGTGCAGGGTGCGCAGCCTTTTTGTGTTACAGCGGCCCCGGCTCGTCCTCACTAATGACAGGGGAGCCCATTGTAAGTTAGCAAATTTCACAAATTAGCAAGTAAGAAAAAACACATAATTAAAAGAATTAGGGACACTGAATCGTAGTGTGCGCAGTGTTCATTTATTTTGACAAGGATAATGTAATTTTACTTATTTGGGGTAATATTTCATAGTACACTAATGAATGTGCTTGTCTCCTTTGTAAAAGTAATGAAATATTAGTAATAGGAGACTTCGCCGCTGGTCTCTGTTATTAAATTGCTCCTGACAGGTGAGGTCGGACCACCATGGCGGGGTTTGCATGGTAATGGCCGGGTTGGGGACGGCGGTGTGCGAGTGAGTGGGAATTCACCCAGGGACTAACAGGAAGTCTGTGTGGTGTTCACTGGTAAGTGAATACATAAAATTTATAGAGACATGGTAGGTGAAATCTTTGTAGTGGTCTCCTTCTGGTACAGTCTAAAATTGCTGCTTCTTCGGATAATCAGAATCACCATTTTTTAAACAGGCATTTTTGTATGATAAGAAGCAATACTTCCTCAATACGTTCCTATTTCTCTTAATGAATCTCTCTTCCCCCCAGATAAGAAAGCTGAAAACTTTAGAATAACCCCTCTTCTCTCTCATTTTCTCCTCCATGCATTCAATGACAATTCCTGACGATTCTCTTTTTTTTAGCTTTATCGAGGTATAATTGACAAACAGAAATTGTATATATTTAAGATGCGCAATGTGAGGTTTTGATATACATATACATTTTGAAATATCCCCCCCAAATCAAGCTAATTAACGTATCCATGACTGCACATAGCAACCAGCCTCCCTCCCTCCTTCCCTCCTGCTCTTTCTTTCTCTTTCTCTCTCTCTCTCTATTTCTTTCTTCTTTCTTTCCTTTCTTTCCTTTCTCTCTCTCTCAGTGAGAACACTTAAGACTCATCTTCTGTCTTTGCATTATTTGAAGTGTTCAATAAAGTAGTCAGTGTTTACAATATTCACCATACTGTACATCAGATCTCCAGAATTTGTTCAACTTGCACAACTGAAACTTTGTATCCTTTGACCAACATTGCTCCATTGCTCTTGGGAATGTAAATTGGTAGAGCCACTATGGAAAACAGTGTGGAGGTTTATCAAGACATTAAAAATAAAACTACCATATAATCCAGCAGTCTCACTTCTAAGTATATACTTAAAAAAATAAAATAATATCAGGATCTTGAAGAGAGGCCTGCACCCCATGTTCACTGCAGCACTATTCACAGTAGCCAAGATATGGCATCAGCCTACGTGTTCCTCAACAAATGAATGGATGAAGAGAATGTGGTACATGTGTTAGAATACTATTCAGCCTTACAAAGGACAGCCTGCCCTTTGTGACAACATGGATGAACCTTGTGATTCTTCATCCAAACTTCTCACACCCAGACTCCTTCTTGCTTAGTCTTTATGGCCTGAGTTTGGGACAGCCTGTAACCTAGACTTCAGCTTGACTGTCCGCTATGTCCCTTTGACCCTGTACACATGTCTGATAGATCAATATTCCTAACATGTTCTCATGAACACACCAGTGCTCGGCTAGAAATCCTCAGTGGTCCTGCATCGTCATAGCGATAGCAATAAACCGACATCTGCATTTCTGATTTCAGATCACTTAGTCCTCAAATCAACGAAAGTAATGAAAGACAAAGATGGATTAGAATTTAAATCTCCCCACAAGATCCCATTTCCTTCTTTCTAAATATATTTACTCTAATTCTTCCCATATACACCCAGTTTGCCAGTGTGTAATTTTCCTTAGGAAAACACATTCTTTTGGCCTCAATTTTTCTATCTACGAATTGAGCTAGGTTACCTCGCTCCAGCTTCCCCTCTGACCTCCCTTTTTTTCTCTTAGCTTTGCTTAATTTTCAGTTTACTCTTTAATTCTGAAATGACTCACATAAAGTTCTTCTGAGACCTCAGAACTGCCAGATCCGGGGGACAGGCCTCCTTCCATCTTGGTCATTCGGCCACTTTCTAAGGCCCCTGGGAATGGGGTGACCATTCTCTCCACGACGGTTCCTCCCAGCTCAGCATCTGTGACTCCGCTGGTTCCTGGATCCCTCACGCCTCTCTAATTACCTGCTCCCAGCCTACCTTCCTGGTTTTCTTCTTCTTGTTTTCTTTAAATTTTATTATTTCTCAGTATTTTATAGTTATCTTTTTGCTACTTTTATTCTCACTGCATGTGTGATTGGTTTTTAACTGTCTTGGAAAGTTTCTGACTTGCAAACTTTCACTCCAGCCCAGATCTTTCTCTTGAGCTCCAGGCACTGATGGATAATTAGCCGGCTCACTCACATTTTCCCTTGAATATCTCCTTTGTACCTCAAACTGAAATTGACTTGCACTGAAATCATGATGTCATCCCTAAACACCATCTTTTTTCCGCATTCTCTGGTTTAACAAATAGCATTTCCATGCAAGGTAGCCAAAACCCTCCTCACTCCAGTTAAATATCAAGCCTCATTTACAAACTTCTTAAACCACTGGAGAATCTTCAACCACAGCTTTAGCACAGACATTCATTGTCTCTTCTCCTTTCCTTTGAGTGTTTCCTCAGTTTTTCTGATTGTACTTTTCTCTCCCATTAAGTCCATCCTTTAGCGCAGCCATCAGGGTCTACTATCTCAGTCTCAGAGGTCCTCTTGGACTGCCCCAGTTGGAATCTTTCCAACAGCCCAAGTCCCTCAGTGAAAACCCAAGCTTGTACTGTAAAATTGGAAGTCCTTTGTCATTTCCTAAATTCAGCTTTTCTCCTACTTCAGGTCTCACCATTCTTCCAACCGGTCCTTACAGCTTGTGCAAAGCCCCCTTCCCTGAACTCCACTGCTCCCTCCGGGACGCAGGTGTCCTCTTGCCTCAGAACCCTCGGGGCTCGTTACAGAGAAAGCTCTCTCAATCCTCACCACATTGCCCTATAATCGTCTACTTGACTTTCTTCCCCACCAGGTTGTGAATTTTCAGGGCAAAAATTGTTCCTTACGGAGCTTTTTGGCTCAGGTATTTTTTCCAGAGTCCAACACATAGTGGACACTCAGTGTTTGCCGTGTGAATAAACAAATAAATCAATTATAGCATCTTGCCCTTTCCTGATGTAACAAAAAAAAACTCCAAAATTTCTCTCTTTTATCCCATGTGATCTAGTTCCTCGATTGGACAATAAACTTGGCTCTATGTTGAGCCTACTGGCATCTTAGCCGGACAGCACCTGGCACCGCAGAGGGAAAATAACACAACAGAAGAACAAGCAGCAAAACCCAGCCAGGGCCCAGGTAGCCCCCCGCGCGCTGCCTTTTGGATTGGCTGGACCACCATTTAACACCTGAACTTTCTGCTGCTGAGATTTGGAATGAAGGAGCTTAATTAGTCAACAAGACATGACAACACTCTGTCACAGTGAGATTACATACACCTGTGGGGTGTTAGGAGCCACACAGTAAAACCCAGCAACGTCAGAGTCCTGAAAATAGTGTTATCTTCCGACAGCACATGGGGGAATGTTCCAAGAGATAAAACACACAAGACGAATGGTGTCTCTAACTGAAAAGCAAAGGAAGAATGGTGGCCATAGAATTCTAAATGCATGTTCGGTCCCGGTGTCCCTAGATGGGTATGGTGGACTGGATTAACAAAGAATTGTGAATATATTTGAACAGAGAAAAGAATGTACATTTCTGGAGTGGCTTACTCCAGGGACCATAAAAATCTGTACAGATATCACATCACCCTATTATAATTTCTATTTCCTTTATAATTTATTATTTATTCCTCAATATTAATGCAAAGTGCATATGTCTTTATTTGTTAAAGGAGGAAAAGGGTGTTTAGGAGCCACCGGGAATTCCTGTCCACACAATGATGTTTCTAATTATGACAGCGCTCACCATATAACAGGAAATCGCAGCTCCGTGGGCTCAGGATCAGGTTCCCACGGCTCTGTGGGAGCAGAGCTGATCTCTGTCTGACCCAGTCGACCCCAGTTTGTTCTGTCTTTCCTATACTTCGTCACCTATGCATTGCTGCCTGCCTTCGGGGACATCCCCCTGGGCTGCCTCTCTTCCAGCCCAGCAAGCCAACCTGACTGTGCTGCAGTGTCCCCAGGGTGGTGCAGGAAGCACCCTGTATGTGTCCTCCCGCCAGACGCCCAGAGGCACGCGCAGCAAAGCACCCTTGCATTTCAGCTTCCTTCTCATCCACTTAGTGAATAAACATACGGTCTGCCCTGTCCGGGCTCGGGGGAGACAACAGTGAATAAGGTGTTCCGGTGAGAAAGCTGATAATAACCCCATCAACAAACAGACATATAACATAAGACATAAAGGCAAATAAAGCTTAGTACAATAAGGCTACAGAGGGTGGAGGAAGGGTGCTGTTTACTGCTGGATGATCAGGGAAAGTCTCGCTGAGAGAGTAACATGAGAGCAACGACACAATAAAGCAGCTACGGGAAGAGCTGTGTGACACCAGCCCCCCAACACTTCGTCCCCCATCGCTTGGCACTATGCGCCTCCCCTCCCCCCTTACAGGGTCTCAGCTTTGCCAGGACAAGTGGACAGTCTCAACGTGTCGCAGGCTTGATGTCTCTCCTCTCTGTCTCTGTCTCTCTCTCCACTCGCAGAAACCTCCCTGTGGAAAACACTAACACTACGATCTTGGTCGAATCTATAAGGCTTAAGCCTTGATATTCAGAAAGGGTGATTTAAAATTTTTAAATTCTTCTCTCTCTGCAAAGCCCGACTTCCAAAACCAAGTCTGACTAAGGAGATCAAGAAAGTCCATCTTTAAAATTTAGAGTTCATCAAGACACTGTTTTCACATGGGCACCTGCTGTGCCCTACTTGGGGACAACCTCCTGGCTCAGCCTCAGAAGCCGCAGGCTGGACAGGTACATGGTTTCAGGGGGAAATAAAAGCATATCCATTTACTATCCTCATAAATTTCTTCTATTATTCTGCGTATCTCTATACAAAGATTCGACCAGGCATAAATAGTCCGCCCGTGAGGGGACAGAGGCTGACAGGGGTGCATCCCCCAGCACCGAGTGCAAGGTGGGACCAGAGATGATGTGTGTGCTGGGAGGTGCATGGCGGGGCTTGCAGCACAGGGGGAGTGGATGTGGAGAGAAGACCAGGCTCGGCGGAGCAGGTATCTAACGGGGATTGCATCAGGGGCAGTTTCCTGGCAGGGGAGAACCGCTTCATCCTGTTCCTCTTACAGCTTCTCAGGCCACGAGTCACTTTTCAAGAGAAGCAGCCCAGACAAGGGCGTCTGACTTGCACTTTCTTTGTACTCCTGCACAAATCGGTAACGACCTCAGCTTCCCGATTCGTAACACGGGCCATGGCTCCAACAGGGCTCAGGGGTATAACGGGATCGGTCCCAGGGCGTCGGCCACTGCAGCCTGGGTAGTTTGAGCACAGCAGGCGTATGGGGGAAGCTGCCATCCGTCCTCTCCCCTGGAGACCCGGCAACATCTGTGAGGAGGGGAGGGGACGGGCACACCAGCAATGCCCCAAAGCAATTCTGGCGGGAACACGATTTCCAGGAGGGCAGACAGGCAGGACATGGCTCACGCCTGCTGCAGGACCCCTGTGAATGGCATCAGCTTGCAGAATGGAGTAAGCACCAAACCGTTTCAAACCACCACACTCACACCACACAGAACTGCGCTGTTCAGAAAATATTCAAGCCCATGTCACTGGCCCTAATTCTTTGTCACATGCTGCTGCAGAAAATGAAATTCTTCTGGCAGAGGAAAATATTGTGTGCCCCAGCTTTCGGGCACAGAAGCAGACTGGTGTTTAGAACGGAGACTGGGTCGAGGAAGGGGCCTCTGGTCTCCATGCCTGGTGCCCAGTGTGGCCACGCACCTGAGCTTCTTAGACCGAATGCTGCTTCTGACCTTCCTTCGATAACTGGAATTGCTTGGCTCACACACTTTTTAATGTGGTTTTCACAGAATCTTTCGGAGCAAGGGAGAAAGAGAAAGAGAGAGGGAGCCTGTCTGAGGCTTCCTCTCCAGGAAAACCACTGAGGGACCCAGCAGAACTCTGACAGTCACAGTGTGAAGTCGCTCTGGCGCTTGCCGCCAGGATGGCAGATGGTAGCAGGTGCGTCCCGCAGGAGGAGCTGGAGAAGAGAGGCTTAATCGAAGAACACTCTCCCGGTGTCCATCTGAAAGGTCTTGAATCGCCCCTTGCGAGCCTCCTTTGAACTCTTTTCACGGTGGGTCACTGTCCTCCCTGCAGCCCAAAGCAGCGAGGCCGGAGCTATTATTTCCCTTGTGGACAAATGGCTCTGCAGAGCCGACCACTGGGCCAATAGGCCCTTTTGCGGCAACTGCACAGTTGGAGTGGCTCTCAGGGACGGGCCTCAGCTGCTGCCTGCCGGCCTGTCTCTGATTGTCACTGGGACACAGCCACGGTCAGCTGCAGTCCCTGCCCCGGCCATCTACACCGACGGCGTGTGCCCCGGCTCCCAGTGCTGAGAATTCTTTGTCTTCCCCATGGATTGCAGGTCCATGTCCCTTACAAGCAGGGGGTGGGCCTTTGCCAAGCTGTGGGGGCCCCCCATCCCTGCACCCACCACCCTCTCCTGCCATCTGTGGCCATGGCTTCACGTGTTCTGATTCCAAATATGGACATGTGGTACCAGAAGGAACCTAGGTGGCCCTGGGACCTGCCCTCTGGTCTTAGGGACAGGAACAACTGGAGCCAGGAGGGAAGTGACTTTGCAGGATGAATTTGTGGCAAAGCCAGGATGTGCACTGAACAGCACTGATTCCCAGTGCCTGAGCTGGAAGAGTGGTCCTGCGGCTTCCAGGAGAGGGGCCTGGCCTGGAGAGACCCCACTTCCGGACTGGGAACCCCAAGGCCTGGGGGCAGCCTCACAGGAGGAGCTGCTGAAGTCAGACCTGCTGCTGGGAGAGCCTGGGTCTTGGCCACGTTGCATCTGGGAGCAGGACGACACCTGCCTGGCTGGCCTCTAGACCAAGCGAAACAGGGACAGGAGAAGGGTGGGTGCCTTCCTGGAGGAAAAGTGTGTCTGGAGGGACCCCGGAGTGGGGCAGACAGGCCGAGATGCTCGTTCACTCACGCTTCCCTCCAGGACAGGAGAATCACAGAGACCCTTACGTATGTAGCTTCCATAGTTCCCGGCCTAATTTTGGATTATTTATGATAACAGAAAATAAAATTATTTATTAAACAACTCTGTTTACAATTGAGACCCAGGGAGGTGACGTCATTTGTCCAAGGTTGTATAACTAATGGGTGACAGAGCCAAGACCCCGTTACATCATTTTCTTATTTTAAATCAATTGCAAAGCTTTGCAAAGTTTTCAAATAAGCACATCTTTGGCATTTTGTGACTTCTTTGTGTTTAATCCAGAGGAACGTATTTGCTTTATATAAATACTGAGGGCATGATATCCATTGGTATACGCACACAAAACTGGTTGTAATTCCTATGTATTAAGCTCCTATTATGCGCCCCATGTTTTCCCTGCATGCACAGCCTTGCGCACTACAGTCCAGCAAGGTGCGTGCGCACTGGGGCTCCCACCCCGCAGGTGAGGACGCTCTTGCTGAGAAGGACGACGTCTCAGAGTGGCTGGAGAAAGACCGTGCACAAAGCAGACAGAAACTACAGGGAACTCCCAGATCTGCCTGGGTCCAAGGTCAATGGTCATAACTTCCCTAATACCAGAAAGCTCGTCGAGATTTATTTATTAACAAAAGGAAGACCCAGGGAACCGTTTCAATTGGCACGATGGGGAAGTGGAAAGCACTGGAAATAGACAATCAACACTGGCCAATGTCTCTGGGCCCAGACACCTTGTGAAAACAATCCTGCCTTTCTCACAGCCCAGACCTGACTCCCGTCCCTGGGCTCCAGCCTCGGCACGTTTTCTACTGAAACCCTGCAGAGAGGAGCGGGCTTTTCCTGGGTAATCGTGCACAGCCACAGCGGGCAGACATATTCAAGTTCCACAGCAGGGACACACACTCTCACACCAGGGACTCCCTGGGCTGTGAGTTCAACCATGCAGAGTGTGACATCACAGACGGGGTTAAAGGGTGAGAAAAGAATAATCTGATTTGCAGACAGGAAAAGTCTCTTGCTATTTGCATACTTCCTGCTTTTCTTAGATGCTTCCATTTTCACTATTCTTTTTCACGCAGAGCTTCTTATTTACACGTATAAGCACAGTCAGCAGAAAAACTTTATTACCTAAAACTATATTGGAAATTTCCTGTATCATTCCATGGGAGCATTTTGATTCAAGACCACCATGAATATACATGGTACAGTCTGAGGCCTGACAGAGGCCAGCATCCAGGGGCAGGGGCCAGGGTGCATTTCATATGTGCACATACACACTCAGGCTGCCCTGTCCACAATCCATTTTGCCCCCAGGACTAAATATCTAAGTTTCCCCATGGCAATGTGATCAGAGATAAGACCTTTATAGCACTGTGGTTGCAAAAGGGAGTGTAGATTTGCATCGGTTAATAAATCACTACTTTCTAAACAGCAGTGACAACTTTGAGTTTTTCATGTATTCTTTTAACCTTTATTAAATGCCAATGATGTGCTTGTGCTCACCGGACTTTTTACCCTAATAACCCTGCCATGCACATATGTGTGATGTGTAATCTTCGCTCTCCTTTGGAGATTTTAACACAGAAAGCATCTCTCTATTGGGAAAACGTGAACATATTCCATTTCTTCCAGAATCAACCCAATTTGAAACAGGGGCGAAGCTTCCTCAGACTCCATTTTCTCCTTCTGTCGAATGTCCTTTGTGAGATAAAGCTCCAAGGATGGAAATTAGCTGCTTCTGTCCTGAGAATCTTCCCAACCCTATTCTTTCAAAGGGATTGTCCGGCGCGCTCTGGGACCACCACAATACAGACACGCACGGCTGGCTGACGGCCTCGCTTCAATAGGAAGGCTTTCAAAACATGCTTCTGTGGTCCTGAGAAAGCTCTCTTCTCCAAGGCTTAGGCCTGGGCCCCGGAACTGCTCAGAGCAGTGCAGGAACTGTTCTCTTCCAGATTTAAGAAGACCCATAAGCATTAAAAATGTGGAGAATTTAAAAATCGTGTTGTCCAAGGGGTGGGGGAAAGGAGAGAGAGGAGGAGACAGAGGAAGAAATTCGTAGTAAGAAGGTTACCTCCACCGGGAGGGGGATCCTGGAAACGTCCCTCCTCCACACCAGGGTGGTTCCAGTTGCCAATAATCCTTTCTTCCTGGAAAATAAAAACCAAGTGGTTAGCAAATGTCAAGATAAAAAAGAAAATGAGCTGAATAAGCGGCCAGCCAGGCCGGGCTGCTCTGCAGGCGTCTGCCAGGGAGCCCCAGGTGCTATCCCCAGCTCTTTAAGCCTGCAGGGCATCGCTTCTCTGCGCAAAAACCCAGCCAGCTCTTGAAGAGTCAAATCGATTAGAGGCCACCTTTTGTGAGAGTGATGCTATCATTGTGGTTGTAATTTATGCACAGAAATTCTGCGGCACACCATGATTAAATTATAGCCTACAAGACGGTTTCTATAGCATGTTCGCCGCTCTGGGTTTCTCACTTTTATCTACGTTAAGATCAGGTCTGTGAAAATTTGGTGCACATGGTTTTCAGTCTGAAAGAGAGACTATTTCCACATGTTTCTGTATATTTTTGAAGTGGAGAGAGCAACACCACCAGTTGGAGATCCAACTGAGTCTAGGGGGCAAAGGCAATGTGATTCCTTGAAAAAAAGAATGAAAGAAAGAAAGAAAAAGAAAGAAAAGCAGGCAAAAGGGTTTTTCCTGAGGCCCGTCGGGGTGAAGCTGTGCAGCGTAAATAACATAAAAACCAAAGCATTGTCGCTTAGGTCCACAGACACCAGCGGTGTCACCATACAGGGTGACATGTGCTGAAGGCAGACGCCACGGTTAAGATGCGGGTCTTACCCAGACGACACTCAGCAGCTTGTCACGTGGCTTTCACTCGCAGGAACTTAGCCTCCCTGCCCTGTCCCACACTAGCCACCATCTCAGTGTGGTCTCTGGGTGACAGTAAGATGGAGGCGGCAGAAAGCAAGCCCGAGGGCTCCCGACGCACAGCTCAGCTGTGCCTTGTATCTCAGGGCGCTCCCGGGATGATGCATGGTTCCCTGTCACCTTCTGCTGAGTCAGGAGGCACCCAGGCAGGACAGTGCTGTGGTGCAGACACGGATGGGAACAAAGGCCGCTTTACCCGCAGTCCTGGGGTGCGGCAGGGAAAGCGAGCCCCTATTTATAGCAGCACAACGTGGGATGTTAATGGGTGATTCGCGATCTAGGAATGTTTAAGATGCATACACTACCCCTGTGGGGTCGATTAAGTCCCGGGCTAGCTGCCTCTTCCTCTTTCTCTCTCCAAATACGTGGCACTCAGGAGACATCTCTCCAGGGGACACGGGAACCTGCTGGCGGCTGGCAGGGCTCTGCCAGGGCTGGAGGTTGTCCTGCCGCTGGGGACAGTGGGGGACTGTGTGTCAGGGTGGCTGCTCCCTCCATGTCCCCAGTCACCCTTGGGGCTGCCCCGTGGGCCCTTCACAAAGAAGAACTTGCCTTGCCCAGCGCCTGGCCGGGAGGAAGGCTGGGGCTGGAAGGAAACGAGGATCCGGGATCCGGCCGTTTCTGGCTCTCCTGGAGGACCTGATGAAGGAAGAGCCCACAACTGACTCCTCAGCACAGTCCCACCTTGTGGGCGTGGGACTGCACCTGCCACCTGTCACCGCAGGAAGGAGGAGGAGGTGCGGGGTGTGTGCGTGTGTGTGCATGTGTGTGCGCGCGTGTGTGCGTGTTTGAAGAATACTATTAATAACTCACACTGAAATCCTTGGGAATATTGTCCTAACCAGGACATACTTGGGAATAAATACAATGCTCATACAGCTGGGTCTCCCCTTCGCATCCCCTTTCCACTCACAACACACTCACACACACGCTCACACGCACACTCACACACACACTCACACGCACTCTCACACACACAGACACACACTCTCACATGCACACGCGACACACATTCACACACACACACGCACTCTCGCATGCACACACAGACACACACTCTCACACACATACACACGCACACTCACACACACTCTCACATACACACACGCACACTCACACACACACACCCCGAGGTACTAAAACCCACCTCTGGTCCAAGGAGAAGCTGACCTCGAGCAACATAATTTCCAATTCTAATTGAATCCAAACCAGGAGGCTGTGCTGTGCCCCAGGCCTCACATGGGCCAAGGCGGGCACATCTGCTGAGGGGCAGAGGGGCGGCCCAGACGGAGCCCTTTCCGCTGGCCTGGAGCACAGGCCGTCGGTGCCAGCTCAACGGTCGTAGCGGGTTCGCTGAGGCTGCGTCCACCTCTGGCTCTGTGAGCACAGATGCCCGGGCGTCGAGCTGGGCTTCGATTCCTCACCTTCCCTCCTTCACTGAGCAAGCGCCGTTCGCACTTGCAGGAAGAGCCCAGGCCGGGCCGGAGGGAATGGGGCGGGGGGATGCAGGGTTTGCTAACAAAGCCCAGCCGTGACATTGGCAAATGGCTTCCGTACTTGGCTCTCCAGCCCTTCTGAGATACGCTCCCGTCCCAGTGCTCTCAGGAACAACGTGCAGTGATCTGCCTCCCTCTCTGTCCACGCTTGGGCTCCTTCAGAGGAGCAGCCAAGAGCGAAGATACTGATCAAAGTATTTAAATGAAAACAAATCAAGCTACAGACTCACAGACAGTGTAAGTATATGCAGTCTGATTCTCTTATAAATGTACACATGTATGTGTATGCGTGTATCCGTAGATAATACAGGCAGAATGTATAACCAACGTGAAAGTGGTAGTCACCTCTTGGTGGAGTGATAATTAATTATTTCTACTTGATTTTCCATACTTTAAATTTTTTTTCCTAAACAAAATACAAGGAGTTATTATTGCTTCTACAACAAGAAAAAAAATTAAAGCAGCAGACCATCTGAACACTGTACTGCATTTGTTATTTGGCAGCAAATGAAAAATTAGCAAAGGCATCATCTAAAGTTCCATCACACGGGCGGTGCTCTCGGTGGGCTTCCTATCCTGTCATTTCATTTCTTCCGTTTTTATTTTAACCCAGTCCCTCTTCTGGACTGAGGATATCTGTGGTATAAGCGACTGTGACTCTCCGTGTCCGCCCCTCCCTCATCTCTTACAACAGCAGGGCCCACACTCCGCTGGGCCTGTGGCCCCAGAGCAAGGCCAGGCTTTCCAGCTCCTGTGCCGCCGCCTGTGGCCACGTGACTGCGTCCCAGCCCACAGGGTGTGAGCAGGGGCAAGGTGCGCAACTGTCACATGCGTGACGTCAGAGGGGCAGCTCCCCTGGACCGTCCCCACTTCTGTCCATGTCTGAAACCCAGGCAAAGTGGAACGGCCACGTCCGCCACTGCGCTCCATGGGCCCCGCAGGCAGGCTGGCCTGAGCCCGGCGGCATCGGAGATTAGGCGGGCAGCAGCTGCCACCCACACCTATTGCGCATTTCCACCCCCAGCTCGGTGGCAGGGGGCAACTTGGGCCTCCTTGTCAACTGCTTCCTGGGCCTTGGCACCAGATGGACAAACCTTGTCTCCCACGAACCCCAAGGGGCTCCTTTCTCTGCTGTGTTTCTAGTTTCCTGACATCACCCAAGAACTCCCTAGCTATTGTATTTGTACTTAGGAATCTTCATTTTTGGTTCAGTGTGTCATAAAATACCCTGTTATTATCTTCCCCAAAACACCCCCTGCTAGTATCCCTGTAAGTTGTGTGAGTCGGGGGTGAACATTCCATTTTCCAGAGCTCTTGGAGATTGTCCCTGAAGTGCTTTCCCACCCTAGTCACCCTCGTGGGTGTGCCCGGGGACAACACACTGATGCAGGTCGCGGTCTGCAATAAGCTCTCGGTAACAGGTCACCTTCCTGCAGCCACTGGCTCTCAGGGACCTGGGGAAGGACACCCATGTCTGTTTCCCTGGAAGATTCCAGAGTTCTTCACAACCATGATGGGTCCCTACCTGTCAAGGCTAGTAAAGCCAAGTCCAATTCTCCTGTCAATAGTCTCTCCCTTCAGTGTCACCACTGGTTGGGAATATTTACAAGTTTAAATCCATTCAATCGTGTAGAACTTGGGGTTGAAAGGTCCCCAGCTTTGCCCTGGCCACGCCCGTTCTGCGGAGGCCTAAGCCACGCCTCCCGATTTCACGTCTCCCTGGCCAGAGCCTCGAGGTCCACGTCCCATTTCTCCTCTCAGAACAATGCAAAACCTCCGCCCCTCCCCATGGCTGTTTAGATTGGTGACTTTAACATTTGCTGAACACCAGCATGCCCCAAACTTGTGTTAAATTATTTAAGTTATCTTTGAGTTATGGTCATCAGTTCTCTTTGAGAGCACAAATGCCCTAGAGGTGGAGCCCAGTGCCACATCAACTGCCATTTCTTGGCCTCAGACACTCACTCTTGATTCAATGATTCAGCTTCCCAGCAGGATGTCCTGGTTAAGGCTCAAGTCTCTATCCTTAGCCCAGGCCTCTCAGCCTTAGAAAACTCCCTGGGCTTTGGTGAACTGATCATTTCCATAAAGGCAGTTGGTTCACCACCTGCACCCACTTTGGAACCTGTGCCACAGGTGGCAAGTCCTCTGTCTTTGTCCCCAACCTTTCTGGCAACACAAGCCTGGTGCCATCCCACTCAAGATGGAAGCATCAGTGTCTCGGAAATGCACACAAAGAGATGGGCCTTAGGACCACCTTCCATAGCCTTCCCTCTTCAAGGAAATTCATCTCATTGGCAAACTCCAAAGAATGTCAGAATATAGCAGAAAAGCTGTGGTGTGCCATTATTTCTTCCAATTGAATAAAATCTGATCTTAATTTCTCTACAACTGCTGGCTGCAAATCTCAAACATGTTATTCCTCCCAGCTTGAATGAAATTCCGGAAGGTTCTGTATAGTCCACGCATCCAAGGAAGAGCTCTCTGTTCTTCATTTCCAAGTGTTCCCACAGATACACTCTCTGTCCCTTTTAGACAGGCTGTCTGAGCTGGGTTTAGGCAAAGGGACACTTTGTCACTGTCCCCAAGGCCATTGAGCCGAGTTTCCAGTGTCCTCACACTTTCCATGACCTCTGTGTGTGAGAGGCGTGTTGTCCCCTAGACTCGCTGGAGACTGAACAGCACCACAGCAGCCTGTGGGAAGAAGCCACCCCAGGTATTCCTGGCCCTGGGAGACGTCCTCACCATCCTGGCATTGGCTGCTCCTACCTCTCGCTGTGCAAAACCTCATGCTACTATCGCTTCCTCCCTGGCAGCAACCAGCGTGATCGCTCTCAGCAAACCAAGGCTCTCAAAAATAACAATTCTATCACCTCCTGTTTGCCTGGGCACTTCCGCCCTTGGCCCTATGACATAAAACCATTATCAGTCGCCTACGGCAAGAGAGCACACATGCTTGGCCACAAAGGGGGAAAAACATAACAGTATCTTAGGAATTTGATGTACAAATTTCATTATTACCATTCTGTCTATGTTTAGTCTGGGGGTTCTTGGTAAAGGCCAGGACAAGAATGGCAAACGGGGCTTTCCTCTCCTTCAGTTCTGGTTGCTAACAATAGAGCACATGCTGAAGAACGCGGCCACAGAGAGTGCAGTCGGCCAGTGGGGGTGTAGGGACTTAGGGCTGGGTTGGTGGCCTCATCTTGTCACAGGTGAGTGATTTGCAGGATCTTGGTTTGTGCTTTGGCTTCTCAGGAGCGCTCTGTCTGCCTCTGGCTGTCTCGCCCCAGGTAAGACTGCCGGACAGTGAGGTGTCGCCCTACTGGACTCACCAGCGGACGGCTCTTCTTTGCAGGAGCACAGCATGTCTCGTGTATTCAGAAATCAGCAAAATGTGACACAGTGAGATCTCAGCACTTCATCTCAAATCTTCTCCTTTGATAGCACATTCCTTCTCCGTAGAGTAAAATGTTGACACAGGCTTTACATTGATGACGGTTACCTCGGGAATCCTGAGGGCATTGGGAGATGGAGGAGGACAACAAAGCCCGCTAACGTGATTTTGGGTGGCCTGGCAATGGAGCGATGCTGCAGGAGGCCTGGAAATCATCCCCTTCTGAGACCCGACAGCCTAAGCGGAAACCAGGGAAATGCATCAGATACAAAGCGGGCAACAGAGCTGTCTTCATAAATCACAGCCTGTAGGCCTTTTACTGCGTCAGCGTAACCCGGCTGTTAACCATATTTAATTACCATCTACAGTAAGTTCCGTACATCATTACTGTGCCAGCCATTTTTCAAAGATCCTCGTTAGCACAGGGCCAGCAAACGCGATAGACACTGTGACAGGAGACTGGCTAGGGGAGCTCTGCAGAGAGGGGCTCACACGGGGCAGCCGGCTCCGGAGGAGACCCGCAGTGCATGCTGGGCTCTTCCCGCTGCAGTGGGCGAGGCAGGAGGAACGGGCCACTACCTCCCCGCTGCCGGCTCCTGTCAGTGTGCGTTGGTCCCTCACACACCAACCCTGGCAGGAACAGGAGAGATCTGGCCAAGACCACAGTCCCCACCAGAAGGTTCCGAGTGCAGCACCTCACTGCGGACACTCACAGTGACACCCCATCCACCCAGCAGGTGCGTGTGTGCTGTGCACCCACCCAGTGCCAGGCGCTGTATTAGGGCATCGGGATTCAAGGTCAGCTGAGACATATTCCCCAAGGACCTTACAGCCAGGGGACAAAGCTCACAGAGACAGGAGACATTCCAGTCCAACCCACTTGCTTTATGTCAGTGACTCTATTTTTTGTGTTGTTATTACCTTATTTTTTTAAGTCCTGGTGTTGAAATTTGGGCCACATGACTTTCTCCCTTTAAAATGCTTTTTGAAAGATCGAAGGTCCATTTTGAATTCTCCATTATCTGTAGCTCCTCAGAGGTGAATTCTCTGTTCACCCTCATGGTGACACATTTTCACAAGAGTTCACCTCCCTTAGGAATTGTCCTTCCCGCGAGTCCCAGAAGTGTCCTGAGTTGTACAGCCATCTGGACTGGGACAGTCAATTGGGCTGACTGGGTTGCACTCAGTTCCAGATCACCTTTTACATTAAATTCCTGCTCAGATTTTCCAAATGGCACAGACAGTGAGACCTGAGGTCGCCACACACCAGCCACTTTTGGAGCCCAATTTGTCTGTGTGACTTGTGTTCCAGCCCCGGGCCAAGACCAACACTGGCTTTGCACTGCATTCCCTGATGTGGAAGGCTAAGCATTGCCCGTTTCTGTTCAGAGACATGATGACTCTGTCCCTGTTCCTGGCTTTGCAAGGCTCTCGGTTCTCACACGCATTGCACACAGCCTCTGCGAGTTCCATGAACACCCCACGCACACGTTAGGTTCTCGGCCCCTAGGATGACTTTCTGATCCCAGAAGCTCATGGGTTCTTGTTTTCAATCCCTGCTGAATGCGCTATCTTTAAGTTTCTCCTTCTTCTCTGGCACAAGGAAATGTCTTTTTTTTTTTTTCTTTTTTTTTTGCTTTTTAAGTATGCCTATGGCATCTTTTTGAATGTACCTTATATGGTCGAGAATTTCAGTGTGTTTGGAATGTGGCTGTGCAGGTGAGAGGGTGAGAGTGTGTTGTACACCTGCCCCGTCCATCCTCACCTTGCCACAAGGACCCTGGACCTGTGACGTGAACAAGCCTGACAGTTTCGAGGCCAAACTTGATTCAAATTTAAATATTTTATTCCCTACCATTAAAAGCAGAATGGACCCACAGTAGCTCTCAACGTAAAAGGCATAACAATGTGATGAGAGCACTGGCCTTGGGGTCTGATACTCCAGTGTGAGTCCCAGGGTGCCAGTCCCACATTTTTGCACACGTGTTGTGTGACCTTTGACCTCGTATTCAGTTCTCATGGGCTTCAGTCTCCTAAGCCACACAGAAGGGGCGTCAGGATATCTACCAGGGCTGGCCAGAATGGTCTACGTGAAGTACTTGCACAAAAACCATAGCACAATTCCTGGCACTTAGGGTGGGCGCAATAAAAGTTGTTTAGCTTCTTTGGCATTCCCGAAACTGAGCCGCTGGGCTCCCCAGCGAGCCTGCCTTCAGGAAGCCCAAGGCAGAAGCATACGGGGAGAACGATGGAGCCCTTCCCTTCCCGATGCCGCATGGCTGGTCATCGCAGTCTCAGCCCTGCCTGAGCTGGGGATGGAACTCCTTCACACTTCTGCAGACAACCTGCAGGAGCCACCTGGTGAAGGGCGAGTTCGTATGTTTGCGATCAGACCATCTGGGTTTCCTATGTCAGATGTGTCACTTATCATGTGGCCTTGACAGAAGGACGGACCCTCCCTCTACAGAGGGGACGAGGGTGCCTGGCCTCAGAGGAGGGCCGTGGGGACCCAGGCATGGATTAGGACACTCAGCATAAGTGGCATTAAAGGTGACTCTCTCTTCTAAAACTACGTTAAGAAAAGCAGTCATTCATTCCAAGCAAGACAGACAGACAGTTGGGTCAACCAGGTGGCCATAATTTCTCTAACTTTTCTTTCTGGTTTTTTTTTTTTTTTTTTTGCTCTAGGAGTTTTATTTCTCTTATGTTTTTATTGATACATATTAGATATGTATTATCAATTTTAGGGGTACATGCAATAATTTTATACATTCATATAATCAAATCAGGGTGACTGGGATATCCACTGCATTGAACATTTATCTTTTCTTCATGGTAGGAACTTTCTGTTGAGGGGTACAATTGCAGTTAGATAGAAGAAATAAGACCTGGTGTTCAATAGGTCCGTGCCGTGACTATAGGTAACGTTAGTACAATAAGAAGGTTTATAGTTCAGAAAAAGGAGAGCTTTGTTTCTCACAAAGGGTAGCAGCCTATTCGGTGGCCATTCTGACAGGCAGGACAGCAGAGCCCCGGCCAGAAACCAGGGACACGTGCTTCAAAGGAAGAGACAAAAGAACAGGATCCCCTACGCAGTGCGGTGGCCAAATGCACACATTCAGTAAGTTACAGGCGGAGTCACGGATATTCATGAAAAGAGAAATCGTATGCATGTGTAACTGTGCCTCATCTCTCCTGTTCTGTCATGGCTGGCTCCTTTTAAGGTGTTTCTGGGATTCCCTTAGCCAAGAGGGGTCCATTCAGTTAGCAGAGGGCTTAGGATTTGATTTTTAGCTCATAATCCCTGCTTTTGGCCAAGATATGCCAGAGGCAGTGGCAATAGCCAAATGTCATTTTGTGCCATCACTAGTGGGGTGGAGTGGCTGTTTGTCCCAGGTCCATCCAGGCCCTCAGGGGACCCCTGTGGATGAGCAGAGGTTTAGAGCCATAAATGTTTATGGTCAATTAAATGTCTTGGGCCAGACGGGAATGGGAGTAGACAGGCATTCATTCATTTCTGAAAACTTTTTAAGCAATGTCGTTGAAAACCAAAAGCCAAAAACGAGGTTATAGAATTAATGTATCTCTAAGTCTGGAGCTCCTGTGGTCCTGGTCTTGATTACAGACATGTAGCAATTAGTTATGGAAACGTAAGTATTTTGTTAAGACCATTCTATGCCTCAAACTGCCCCTGCAATCTCACGTGCCTCCCTTTCTTGGGCCAGTCTCTGAGCCTGGAGGGGGAAGGGCCTGTCCGTGTAGGGACAGGCTTCTGCAGTGGATGCGGACCAGGCCAGCGGGACCCTGGATGAGGAAGCTTTGCGGGGGTCATTGAGTCATCTCCAGTTTTAGGATAACATGACCCTGATTTTCTTGGAAGTAAAATGAAAGTAAATAACATTCATAATTTGACCATCAAGGAAGAATTTGAGCATCAGAATGGAAAAAGGAACCTATTTCGTTAAGGAGTCAGATAAAAACATCATGAAGAAAGTTACAACCTGAGTTTTTTTTGTTTTGTTTTTTGCTTTGTAGTCAAAAAATAACCCAAGATTTAGTCCAAACTTTGGGAAAATAATAAAAAACTTAACAACAAAAGGACAAGGCTAGGATTTAATAATGGATTTTGTTATTGAGACATGTTTTATTCTCTCTTGTTTCCCATCTTCATTAAAGACAAATCGTAGTAGGACCAACTTAACTGTAAAATAAATTTAGTCTCATTATACTTGGTTTGGTCATTTACATAAACTGTAGTAAGAGTGATAATTAGCCACAGCCTTTTTTTAATTGGCTTTGCTAGAACCCACCTCCATTTTTTTAAAGGACTTTCAGGTTACTTAAAGGTCTCTTAGGGCCAAGCCAAGGGTTTAACTGTCTGTAGACACCTGTATGAATTGGCTAAAGGCCTCTTCTTCGAGGTCCTAAAATAACTTGAGGCTCCTGTACCTGTTAAAAAGGGCATCCTTTACTTACACAGATCAGGAAATGTTATAGGTGAGGTATTAGGTTAGTATTTATTTTCCAGGGGCTTTTATTGGCCTTATAAAGTCAACCTGATTCCTAAGAACAGTCTGGGCATATTTGAAAATATGCCATTCTAGAAAAAGCCTCCGTAAAATAACCAGCATCTCTAATTCTGCCTGTTACAAAAGAAAAATGGATTCTTACTCATGCAAGTAACTATATCGCCATAAAATAAGAATACTTATGAATAGTTTTCAAATTTTGGAGAAACTAAGAGAAAAATAAATGTTTCAAATTGTTTACAAATTATACTTTATCAATTCGTTGGAAGCTGTAAATAGCTCAAAGGAAGAAAAGAATGTTTTCTTGACTTCTGGAAAACAAAACATAAAAGAATTACCAATGCTTTAAATGGTCAAAAAACTTAGTTCAGTCCCATGTAATTATAAATAATTCTTGTTCTATTTGAGGTTGGGTTAGCAATCCTCATGAATACAACAGTTTTTTTAAATCAAAGTCAGTGGGTTTTTTAGAGTCTGGAGGGCATCTAGTTGAGGTGTCTAGATGTTAAACTTGAAGTATCTTTAGTTAAAGGGAAGTAGCTTTCATATGAAAAAAAAGCAAATGCTGCTATTTGGAACAGTTTATCCTGGAGTTTGTATGTCAGAAGGTGTGTTTGCAGGACCTCAGGAAAAAGGTGGTGGCAATTTCACTGGGTCTAAGTCAGAGAAATGGAAAAAGAGTTTGAAAACATTATTTGGAGACTTATAGCTGGGGAAGAATGTAGGATTCAGTCCAAATCTCATTATTTCTAAAGTTAGTAGAAAACTGCTTTATAAGACGAATTAAAGTAAAATAATAATTGTCTGTGGATAACAGAAAGTTTTAGAATAGCCATGGTTAAAGAGACAATTGGCAAAGAAAATTTGGTTATTTTTGTGGCATATAACTATTTAATATAATAACCATAATTATTGCTAACATATATGAAAGCACAGCAGAATTTTAGGAATCTCATACAATTTTGGAACACATATTGATAATACGTTTATATAAATATAACCCAAAGAAAGTTAAACACCATTTTATATTTGACAATGTTTCCTGTATAGTTTTAACATACCAAATAAGTCAAATATGTTTCTCTTAGATTTTCCAGTGGCCCTGGTATTTAGAAAGCTATTAATAGTTTGAAGTCAAAAAGACAATTTAGAAATTTTGATTTTTGGAAAGTTTGTCTAATATCAAAGGTTTAAAACACTTTTTGTCATAACTTACTTGTCATCACAAAACTTGATCATAGGTTACTATAATATAAAACAGTCATTTATTTAGCCAACGCAATAATTTAAAGATGTTAAAAAGCAAAAAATTTAACATTTTTCTGAAAAAACTATGCAATTTTTTTCACAGTTAGTATATAAAGTTGTTTCACTTACATCTAGTAGTTTTAATTACATATATTAATTATAATGTTAACTTTTAGTAACCCTTATTTTTCATGAAAAATTTAGGAAGTTAAAGTAACTTTGAGCTGTTATCAGTTGCCAATTTATATTAGTACATCTAAATATCTTTAGTTTTCTATATCATATAAAAATAAGATGTTAAAGTATATAAACTTAAATTTATGTTTAATAATTATTGTTTTTGTGTTTTAACTTATTTATAAATAACTCAGATGTTTTATGATTATCATCTTTAATTTAACATACCATGCCTTTAAGATTTTAAATTACTGAAAAAAAATTTTGAAATTACAACATAGGTATTGTGTCTAATGTCCTCCTGGTCACCTTGGGTCTTACGCAGCCACGTGGCCTGCAGGGTGGCTACAAAGGGCAGGGCCTGTCCACATCCCAGTCTGCATACCAGGTGTACTGCTGAGGACAGAAACAGGAGGCCTGGAAGATCCAACCCCTCCTGGAATAGACAAGAGGCAAAGCCGGGAAGGGAGAAGGGGTCATGTTAGGCTTGGTGTGTCTTGTAGCTGCTGGTCTGGGCACTGAGAACATGTCCCCAGGCCTCACCATGGCCACCTATCCAGACCCCAGAGTCTAGAGGCTCAAAACTAAAAGTTCGAATGTACGGTCCGATCCAGCAAGTATTAAAAATACTGCAGAAGCAGTAGTTTTATGACCTTAAAACTTTATTGGGGATAGTATACGGCCTGTCTGACCAACAGGCTCAGAGGAAAATATGTAGCCACGAGACTGGCAAAACTGCAGTCTAAAAGGACAGCTGGATTTAAACCACGTCGTTGAGGATGGAACAAGTAAAAAAAATTTTTTTTTTCATATGCCTGAGCCCTTTACATATAAAAGGCCTTATGTGCCTCTCATAGGTGGAAGAAGACAAGAAATTAAAGGTTGTCTATGGTTTGAAAAGCAGAAAAACAGGTTTTGAGGAGGAGAGAGGAAAAGGCTGGACTAGTTAGCAAAGGTGGTTTTGTCATGCAAACCAAGCCCTGTGGGTAACAGCTCTCAGAGAGGGTTTCTTTCCAGATCTTTAAAAGTGGACACTGTTAATTAATTAATTTTTTTTTTTTTAGATCAGGAAAGAATCTTCCTGGTGTGTGTGTGTGTGTGTGTGTATTTTCTTTTTTTTTTTTCATCACAAAAGACACTTTTACAGCAGTCATTTTAAAATATATTAAAGAAATATACCTTGGGTAAAACATTTCTAATCTCTTTGGTCTATTTTGAAGCTAAACAGTTTTACATAGCAAAAGCTAAATTGACAGTTTGGGACAAATTTGGGTTACACATTGTTAGAGATGACAAAAGAGTGAAAGGAAAAAAAACATTAAACCTATCGCTCCTACTTTCTTTAGTCAATTTTTAGTTCTGTGAATAAATCAGTTTCATTAGGCAGCTGCGTCCGTTCCAGGAGCTGGTATCATTTTTTTTCTTTCAATAGTTAGTTCCTTTTCCTCACTGAATAGTATTCATTGTATGGATCAACCACAGCTCATTTAATCTTTCACCTGTTGAAGAAGTTTGGATTGTTTCCAGATTTGGGCAATTATAAAGAGAACTGTTTTAAACATTTGTGTGCAGATTTTTGTTTAAACATAAATTTTTATTTTCTTTGGAGTAAATACCTACATGTGAGATTGTTGGATCATTTTAAAAGAAGTAAAAAACAAAAGTCAACATTTGGAGCAATTTTTAAGAAACTAGTTGGGAAGAAAAAACAATTGTTTGGAGCAGAGATGGAAGGAAAGGTAAGAAAGAAGGGTCAACTCTAAATATTTTGCATGTGCCAATTTTTTTTGGAGTCTCTTTTAACTTTAAGTCATTAAGGGAAGCTATAAGAGACTCCTGATCTCATTTGGAAAACTTGAAACAACATTTATAGCATGATCCTCATTGTTTTGAAAGGTTTGATAGCCTCTTTGTTTTTAATTGAGACTGCAGACAAACTAGGGGTCCACTAAGATTTTATTGTGTCCAGCAAGCTTTAAATCATTTCAGGTTAGATTTCAAACAAGAATTTTGATTCAAAAATTTTTTATAGTTTTTAACCATATTAATCACTAATATCTCTGATGGCGGCAGATCAGAGACCGTTTCCTTGGAACTAAGGTTTTTGTAACTGCACTTACCATTATGAGAGCGTCCTCCCCAAGTGCCAAAGCATGAGCATCCTCACAGACTTTGTGGACCAGCTGAGTCCAACTACAAAGACATTGTCTCCTGGGTCTGCAATGGAGGCAGCTGGGCTGGGGGAGAGATGAAGGGAAGAGGTGGAGAGAAATAAAGTCGCCAAGATCTTCGTCCTAAAAGCAGGAGATCTTGGATCCAGGGGAGCTCCCCTGAGCTTCTCCCAGTGAAGTCGGGGAGACAACTGAGCTATCGGTGGGCTCGTGCAGGCATCGGTGGGTTCGCCTCCAATTACGCTTGGGCAAAGCTGGGGGTCTCCCTGGGTCCCTTCGTGGTCACCATTTTGTTAACTAAATAAAAAAAATAATAAGGTTTATACTTGGAAAAAGGAGAGCTTTATTTCTCCTCAGCCTGTTGGGCGGCCATTCCGACAGGCCGGGAAGCAGAGCCCCGGCCACGACCCAGCTGCAGGTGCCTCAGAGGAAGGGGCGAAGGGAAGAGGATTTCACACAGAGTGGTCGAATATACACACCGAACACGTTACAGGGGGAGTTAGGAGTATTTCTGAGAAGAGAAATCGTGTGCATGTGCAAGCACGCTCTCTCTCCCATCCGCTCAGGGACGCGCACTCAGTTTTAAGGTGTGTCTGGGGTCCCCTTGGCCAAGAGGGGTCCAATCAGTTAGCAGAGGGCTTAGGATTTTAGTTCTAGTTCACGATTTCAAAATAGCAGGAAGAGAATAGTTCTAACACTTTTTGTTTGTTTGTTTGTTTGTTTAATTCTTTTTTTGAATTCTAACGAACTGATACACAAACCCACCCAGTAGCCAAAATAATATCTTCCCCAAAACGCACTGCAGGAGCGTGACCTCAAGGACTGTAAGTCACAGAAACTGCTCTCCGTGTTCACAGAAGAAAAGGTATTTGTCCTGTCACAATTCCTCCACTTCCCAGGTGATCCAGGTCCCAGAGGGCAGGACCCCGTGGGAGTCAGGCCACGCTCCTTGCGCCGGCCATGCCTCGACTCAGAGTCACAAGTTCCACTGCCCAGGCCGAGCTACGCCAATGCTCAGGTGTTTATTTCCTTGTATGTGAAGTGAGGACAATAAGATTACTTCAAAGTGTTGTTATAAAATAATACATGTAAAGCACTTATGAGGATATCTGGCACAGCAGATGCTCAGAAAACTGTAGCGATTAATATTAGTATTGCTATAAATAGAATATTAATAAAACCCAACAATGATACTATTGTGAGAAAGGCATTATAATATATATCGAAGGATGTTAATAGCACACAAGGACTTTCCCATGCGCCATTTGCAAGACCAGAGAGCGAGACACAGCTGCTGGGGTCCTCCTCAGACCCAGACAGCATCGTGTTAGAGGCACAGGTAACTGAAAGGGCTACTCGATAGTTTGTCACTCTAAGCAAATACGAGTGTTCAAGGAATGTCCTCGGTGATTCAAACCACAGCCCAGAATACCTGGTTATGGCTTCGCGAATGTTTGCAGTGCAAGGGCTGCCTGTGCATTGAGCCCCCAGAGCATTTTTGTGACAGATCAGTGCAGCATCTGTATCCGAAGCCCAGTTGGCGGGATCTATGATATTATGATAGGCTAAATCCCATAGACAAAACACAAATGCAGGGAATGTTCACAGTAACTGCAAACGGGCTACTAGGAGACGTCGTGGGGCGAGGGTTAACGGTTGCACATGGAGTGTGGGTTAGTTAGAGAGACTAACTGTGAGACGGGAGGGCCGTCCAGGCTTACTTAGCCTTAGACTCCCCTAGAGAGTTGCTTTCCCCCCAAATCTCTTATGTCTGGGCCTTTCCTTAGACTCACTGAGTCAGAATCTTCTAGGTCACAATCCAGTTATGTGAGTTTTATACAAAGGATCCTGCTCTGGACTCTGGGTTGAGAACCACTAACATGAACAAAGCCCCCACTTTGCGCATGGGAGACGAGATGGGATAGATACAGTCATTTGCCACAGTCGCCCAGCTCATTGGTGTCAGAGCTGGCAGTAGAACTTGTAGATTTTGACCCCTGGTCCGAAGAAGTTTCCATAATCCCGGTCGATTGGAAACAGCGTAGAGCTCGGAGAACCGAGTCCTGCAAGTGTGTAACCCGGGAAAGTCGAGTCTTCGGGGGGCAGTGGAGACCAGTGAGAAAGCAAGGCCTGGGGTGGGGCTCTGCTTCTCATTTTTAGGAGGAGAACCCCTCACTTCTAGATGGTTCAGGGGATCGTGGCCCTGTGGAATTGCGGCCGTGGGTGGGCAAGACGAGGGCTGGTTTCCTCGGGACGGCTGCCGAGCAGAGCACTGGGCGCAGGCCTGCTGCCCTCTCTGACCCCTTCCTGACAGATTGAGCAAAAGGGACATAACTGTAGCGACCAGCATGGAAATGTCCTGGATTTCTCAACCCATGGGCTATGACGGACAGAAAGGGGCCTCCCTGTATTCAGATGTCCTAATCTGCAGGTGAGGACTCCAGTTCTGTGACTTGTTCATCACACAAAATCATGACCAGGTCTCTATGTGGCCCAACAGGCCCTGCAGTCACTGCGCACAGATGAGGATGGACAACACCCACTGCCCCTAAATCATGCAGCCTCACTGGCTCCGCCTGGGCAGAGGTTTCTGACAATACTCCCAGGACCACAGGGGTCAGAAACACCTGAGTCTGTGTTCCCATGGGGACTATTAGACCCACCCCAACTGTACTGACCCCGAGTCCCTGTGGGTGAAGTCAGGGAAATCCGTTCCTCAGGCAATGGATAGGTACCTCGAAGTCCAAGAAACCGCAAGGTTAAGACCTCCAAACTCTGCAATATTTTGGTGCTCTATTGCAGAACAGAAAGTGTAACACGCAAGAAAGACTGATTTGAACATGGCATCGGTTCTTTCATTGAAGAATTATCAGTTGAGTACCTGCTATAAACCAGCCACTGGCTGGTTTATATGCTGGCGACAGCAGTCAACAAGGCGGCCAGGCTCCTGCTATGGGGGAATATATCCAGACAGTGACGGGAGGCCCTGGGAAGCCAAGGTGCAGATTAGGGATACTGGGTGCTGGAGTGGGTATGTGTGTCAAGGCCAGAAGGGAGTGGATGTCAGAGAAGAATGACTCTTAGCAATGCCCAGAGCTGGGCGTGGTGGTGCACACCTGTAATCCCCACTACTCAGGAGGTGAAAGGATCGCTGGAAACCAAGAGTTCAAGAGCAATCTGGGCAACATAGTGAGACACCATCTCAAAAAAAAAAAAAAAAAAAAAAAAAAAAAAAAAAAAAAAAAAAAAAAAAAAAACAAGAAATAAAAAACAAAACTCAATGCCCAGGAAGGCCAGTTGCTCCTCAGAAGCAGTGGTCCTGGAGCCATGTTGCCATGGATGCAAACAGCATCTGGTTATTTACAGGAAAGCTGTTAGATGGTTCTGAAATGCTTTTGTCCTAAAGGTGGAGACCTGGCCAGACCTAATCCCCCTTGGCCGGGGTGGTTAACCCTCTACTCATATGACATTTGTGGGGTAAGAATGCAACCTCAAAAAGTGTTAAATAAGGCAAAACCATGGGGACAATAATCAGTGGTTCCCAGGGAGTTGAGGGGCTGTGGGTGGGGGAAGAAGGAATAAATACCGGGGGAGCACAGAGGGATTTCAGGTCCATGAAACGAGTCTGTAGGATACCACAATGTGCACACATGTCCCTATGCATTTGTGCAAACATAGAATGTGCAGCACCAAGACCTCAGGCGCTGGGTCCGTGCAGGCTCTTCAGCTATAACAAACGTGCTGCTCTGGTGGGGGATGTGGCTAACAAGGGAGGAGGGAATGGGGGGAGGGGGGAAATCTCTGAACTTTCTGCTCAACTTTGCTCCAAACCTAAAACTGCCCTTAAAAAGTCTTTCAAAATAAAAAACATTAAACATTACTGAACTGTTTTTTAGTGTGTTGTCTCAGAGAGTATGCGATCTATGATTTATCAAGAATCAAGTTTTGAGAAACGAAGGCTGCAAGATTGATCAGATGTCGGGGGTGAAGCTTGGGCCCCAGGCTCACCCCTGAATCTGGTGAACTCAGAGAAGCACCTTCTCTCCCCGAGCCTCTCACCAGGGATCAGGAGTGGTAGGACGGCTGCCGGGACCCCTGCTTCCAGCTCTGGTGCTCTGGGGCAAGGCTAAATGCTGTTGAGAAAAGAAATCAGAATCTCACAGACTGCAAAAGCAGCACAGTTTGTACAAAACCATAAAAATGTCCTTTTTGGAACCTAACAGCCAAGCACATGCAAGAGCTTAGGGTCCATAACTCAGCGTCCATGAAGTCCGTAAATTAATGCAATAGGAGGCCGGGAAACATCTGTTCTGTAGGACCTGGCAGAGAGGATTTGGATATTTGAGAAGAGGCTCTGCACACACTAATGCCGGCCCAGGAACATGCGAGCAGTATTTACAGCTAGAAGATCCCACGTCTAACTACACATCTGCTCCCAGATGTCTGGGCTTGGGTACAGACTCTGCTGAAGGGAAAGCTGCTCCCGGCAGGGGCCTGCTCACAAGTCAGAGTGCAGCGGCCGCCCTCCCCACGGTGTGCTCCCCACGGTGTGCTCCACCCGCCGGACAAGTGCTCTTGCTCAATACCTGCTGCCTACCCTGGTCCTGGCAGGTGCCCGTCGCCAATGGGCGGGCTGTTGCAAAGCCACTGCTGGTTACTGTTCCTGATCAAATCCCATGGAGGCGTTATTTGAGGAAATTTTGCTCAATTTGAGATCAAAGGAGTACTTTCTTCTCCGTCTTTAAAAAACAGTACCTTGGAGAGACGAAAAGCATCATTAAGTTCATATATGGGCCATTAAGTAACGGTATTTGCCTCCTACTTAAAACGATGCCCTGAGCCCACGTGCGGTGGTCCTTTTACCCCACGTCTGCAGGTGAAACGGCAGCGTTCCTGGAGGAGAGCTACGAGAAGGAGCGTGGTGACTGCTGCCGCATCCTCATTGCCCAAGAGCGGGGAGGAGCAGAATGTGGTGAGGGCTGAACTGGCTTCTGACATGCCAGACAGGTAAAGCATTGTCTCCCAAAGCATAAGCTCGGGTGCTGGTGGCTTTGAAAAACTAGGTGTCTTGTCTGATGTTTCAAAAGAGTTCTGGGTGTCCATAATCTGAAAGGCAATTTGCAGGGACCCAGAGTTTAAATCTCAGCACTTGGATGCCAGGTGGGAGCCTTCTCAGGGAAGCTGGCCAACACCCCCACAGCCTCAAAACAGCAATCACCATGACAAACGGTTCAGGGACAACGACGATAAAGGACTAAGTTTGGAGACCAAAGACCAAGCTGGCTAAAAATATGGTTATTCCCAAGGTTAATAATATGGAATTTAAAGCAAAAAAAGACATCATTGAAGACAGAGAAAAAATGACAAAGACACAAAATAAAACACGGAATGTGTGCAGGCCGCCTGGTGGGACTTGTCCAATTTTAAGGTATAGGTAGACTCATCCTCAAGCAGCCTTCTCCTGCCTGACGCCTGAAAAACGTGCCACTTCTTCTCGTTTACTTTCCTGCTGTTCATTAAAAAGGAAGGAGGGAAGGAGAAGAAGAAATAAGTTAGTAGTTGACTATCAAGCACTGTTCTAGGTACTTTCACATATTATCTCATTTTATATTCACAGCACCCTCTGATGGGTAGATATTATTATTATTATTATTTTACCAATAGACTCTGTTTGGGAAACTGTAAGTGATGATACGCATCCAGAGACACTACTTGACTTGCTTGAGGACAAACAGCTAACAGGTAGCAAACCCAAGCTTTCAACAAGTTCTGTCTTCCCTGCAACACACTGCCCTGCTCTTTGAGCTTGCTCCATATTCTTGTTTCAAGACAGAATGCTTCAATTCCATGGCCTCTTCATTATCCAAGAGGGAAACAAGCAGTCATGAGACCAAGATCACCTGGGCTCTTGCAGAAGGTAAGTCAAAACTCTGCCCGGGACAAGCTCCTTCCCCGCCCAGTCCCAGAGGTTAGTGGGACGGGATCCCACCTCTGAGCTCCACGTTTAAATCTCACCCAGCTTTGAAGGTCTAATTCAAAACGAACTAATAAATTTGCTTACATGAGCTTCCTGTAAAAAAATTAGTGTTATTTTACACTACAGTTTTACATTAAAAAACAGAGCGTGCAGAGGAGGAAATCCCCACTGAGGAAAGGGGAGGTAAGCAAGAAATCTCCAGCAGCCACATTTCCACTATGGAGTCCTTCAATCGTAGCCACGGGAAGGCCTCTGGGCCCTCGTGGGCCCTGAGACTAGTACAGAGAGTTTCCTAAAGTCCATGCAATGGCATTATCCTGGACGAGTAGCTTGCTCTGGGTCCCACACACCCCAAGACTCGAGCAACTGAAGCACAGTGTCATTTTGAGAGCCCATCTCCTCCTACCAGACTACGTCCTGCCCTGGCACAGGGTGAGACGGTGGTCAGGGGTGGAGAGCTGCTCGTGCCATCCTGAGCGTCTCTGATCGCACCCCATGGGTAGGCCATGGGCACCTACCACTGACTTTTCAATTAGAGGCTTATATGTACTTATTTAGAAAAATCTCTCTGATGGCAGTGCAAGGCCCAGAAGAGGGAGAAAGGAACTGAGTTCTATTTATAATAGGAATTTGGCTCAAACTGGTGGACACAAAAGAAATAGGGATTTCAATGCTAGGGGACCAGACCACAAGGGATGAAATTTAGAATAGAATACACTCCCCTACACACTCACACACATGCACACACACACACACACACACTCCCTCTCTCTTTCACACACACACACACACACACACACACACACACACACACACACTCCGGCAGGACTGTGCAATGCCTCTCAACTAAGAAAAAACTACATAAAACTTTTTCCTTCCTCCCCCACCAGGTCTGAGGGGAGAAGGGTGAGAAAAACAAAGCAACAGCATTTGCCCCTGTGTGCAGTGAGTCCGCTGCGCTGGGAGCCAGAGGGAAATGCAGAGATTTCACCAGAGCCACCCTGTGCACTGACCAGGGCTGTGGTGTTGGGCCCCGGGACCAAGTGGGACACAGACTTTGCTGGGATATGGTTCTAGAACCCCCAGAGGACAGATCTAGGTTCCCGCCAGAGCCTGGGCTGAAGCAAACAGCAGCCCTTGTGGCTCTGAATCTTGGAGAAGTTGCTGACTTCCCTAAGTGTCCGGCCCCTCATCTATTATGCAAAAAATAAAAGTACCTACTTTATAAGGCCCTTGTGAAATCCTTGTAAGCAAATGGCATCCAGAAAGTACAGTAAGCTTTAAAGGACCACTGGCTGCTACTACTACTATTACTATAACCACGACCATCCAGCGGATACTGGCAGCTGTCCCCTGCCAAAACCCCACCAAGAACCTGGCATCTGAATCCCTCCCAGCGCATCACCCCGTCGCTCCCTCTGAATGGTTCCCTTCATCCCCCTCGCCGGAAGTCGCTTCAGAATGTGCGTTGAGCAGGAAGGAAAAGGAAAGTCAAGTCTCTCGACTTCCCCTAGATCGCCAATGTCCTACCTCGTACCAGGAATTTTTCCTTACTCTTTCCCTGTCTCTTGTCCCCCCACCTCCCCCTGGGAAGGATGAGGGCAGGAAGAGGACAGGTGCCAGGGTGAGGACAAGGAGGGACACGGGGACGATGCTACTTCATCACAACAGAGGTAAACGTTCTCACAACTACACGGAGGTTGAGGTTTGCATTCAGCTGTTCAGCTGCCTGATCTGATTTGATCTTCCCAGCTCTGTGATACACTTATTAATATTATAGCCATTATTGGACAGATAACTGTTGGATTTGTGAAGCTGGAAATGGATTTAGAGGTAATTGAGGAATTTAGGACAGTGACCTGCCCTTGACACACTGCTAAGAAGAGACAAGGCCAGATGGGGAACCCAGGTCTTGTGGCCTCCCACAGTTCCACATGTAAGGGTGAGGCTCAGCCCAGCAGAAAGATGGGAATCCAGGCATACGGACAGAGGTTGGAAAGGCATCCCTCACTCTCATTCCTCTGTTTCCGTGGTGACTGACCTGGAGAAGCTAACAGCATGGAAATTTCAGGCCAGGGGTGCACACACCCACCTACAAAAGAAATACCGGAGGACCCAGCTCTAGCACTTCAACAATCATGCATCCCTGGACATGCAGGACCTCTCCCACAAGCAGCTTGCACGGTGACCCTAGGTGCATGTTTGAAGACATTCTGGGGCACGTTGGCCGACAGCAACTGTGCATGATTAACTTCAGAAACAAAGTAGCTGTTTGCTACCCGCCTGTAAATTCAATGGCTCCATAGGATGATGTTGCCGTGTTCACTGGGAGACCTCAGACCAAAGGCTGAACAAGAGGGAATGAGAAAAGGACACTGAAAGGACCACGCGAACATTTCTTTATTTTACAAAAAATATTGTGCACAGACAGGGGAGGCATAGAGTCTTGCTAAATATATGAGCTCCGGAGTCAGATGAACTCACTTGGAATCTGTGCTCCATCATAACTGAATCTGTGGTCCTAGGCTGGCTGCTCACCCTCAGGTGCCCAATGTGTCACTGCCTGTATATTGAGAGTAATAAACGTCCCCACATACAAATCTGCCGTGAGAATTAGAACGATGGCACGAGCAGGTGAATTAGCACAGAGCTTCGCACATCCTGAGTGCTCAAAATTGCCCATTGTCATTATTTCGTCGATGAAATACTCCAATATGTTAAACAGAGTATTTAAATTTAATTTGAATCTTCAGATTAAATAGTCAGGCAAAATCATACAAAATTTCACAGAAAGGAAGCTGAGGCCCAAAGACATTGGAACATTTGCCTAAAAACACACAGCATCCACGTAGCACAGTTGTTAGTTAACAAGACCCTGTATCTTTCACTACACCAGTTTTGTCTATTGTAAAAAATAAACACTTTTACGAGTCAAGAAAACATCATGCTTAATAAAGATATTCTATGAAGGACCTACGAAAGCTAGGTTAACCCTCATATTTAGTTGCAATGTTGTAATTTTCAATGTTATCATTGTATGATTGTCTAATTAAGCAAATGGGTTCACTACAAGCTAGAGTCAGGTGCTAATTCAATTCCCGCCTGTAACTTCTTTTCAAGCTTGTTTACCTGGGAAGCCATGTGTAACTAAAGACAATCCCCACAGCAAGTGGGAGGAGATTGGGAGGCCAGAGGGTTCAGTGTAGTATTTCTCCAAACTCGTCCAAAATCTCCAGGCCCCTGAGGTTTAATTACCGGGCGCAGCCCCCGGTTGGGGGTGGGGGTAGGGTAGGGACGGGCGCTGGGGGCTGGGGAGCTGGGGCGGGGGTGCAGTTTGACAGATTCCCATTCCCCACCCACACGCTGCAGAAAGGCATCACGCTCAAAGGACAAAGAGAAGCAAAGCTTACATGCCGGGAGGGAGTCTGCATTCAATTTGGGATTTGAAATGGAACTTTCACCTTTTCCAGCAAATTCCTGTATTCGAAAGATTTAACTTTCTCTTCACCCCCTCCTGGCCAAGCAGGAAGAAGAATTGCAGGGCTTATTTTAGCAGAGTGTGAGCTGGAAACCCCTTCTGAACCTACCAATTGGTTTTTGTTTTGTGACCAGTTACTGCCACAAAAGGGGGCCCACCCCGACCCCACGTATTCAATTAACCCTGTGTGTGACAGGCAGGGGATTGGAGGTTGTTCAGGCCCCATTCATAAGATTCCGAGGGGGCTTTTTTAAAGGATTCTTCTTAACAAAGGTTGCCAAACTCAGTAGCTTTTTTTTTGTTGTTGCTTGGCTCTGGCCTATTGTTACCTCCAAAGCGACCTTTTCCACTTAATTGGGGCTTTAGAATTCTGTCCCTATTGTATTTGTACATAAGAAACACTCTGCTTAGGTGCCACGTAAGTTTATGCATATGAGCATCTCTGCATTTGGTGATTCCGAGGCTATCTAACTACGTAACTGTGTCCATTGATGTGAGTTACACTGATAAAAATAATCATAGAATAAGAACCCCAACAATAATGAGTTTCCGTATATGGAATTACTATGACTCGTCGGGCACCGTAATCAATGCTTTGTGTGTTTTGTTTCCAATGTCACAATTAACTCTGCGTGTTACAGTCTGGGAATCTAATGCTGGGGAAGAAAGAAGCCGCACTCCAGCGCAGCGCAGTCGGGCTGACGGCAGGTGCTGGCTCTTCCGCTCTACCCGGCCACCAGATGTTATTTATGACACTTTTGCTTCTGTTCAGTTCTCAGTTCCTCTGTTTTAGCTCCTCAGCTAGATTGGAAACCCTAACTGCGAACAGAAAAGAGATTAAAATATCCCTTTCGATACAAAGTTAAACACACAAATGCCCAGAGGGAACAGGTAGAAAATATAAACGTGTGAACTGGGCCCAGCGCCAGACAACAGGGAATGGTGAGGCCTGAGGAAAACCAGAGAGGACACACCTCTCCAAGAGATTTGCGTTCAGACTTGTTTCATTTGTTTATTTTTGTCACCACTAAGCCAACCTCAGAAAGTAGCTCTGTGTCTGGTTTGGAGACTGGGCCTCCCAGTGGCGGAGATTTGTCCACTGCGGATGGTACCAAACCCGTGGCTTTCAAACCACATTCCTTCCACAGACATAGAACTTGGTGTGGCCTGCACAGGGTTTTAAAAGTCAGGTGCCATGTTTAATTTAAGATCTCTGGCTTCTCCTGAGACTCTAGAATGGAGCCCATCTGTGTCCCCTGCTACCAATCAGCATCCTAGTCACATGGGTGGGCCCAACTGCTGCACCTCACCTGGCCCGGGCCACTCATGTGGGTCAGCTGCTGGGCTGGGGGCTACCCGGGCCTGCCACAGCTGTGCCAAGGGGACCAAACTTCCCAGGGACCGCTGTTCTTTGCTCAGGTCTGGGGTGGCAGGAACCCTCACTCAGCTTGTCACACAAATATATGCACACACTGAATTCACACACTGAGCATGGTGGACAGTTGTTCATGCAGCCAGCACGGCATGCTGACCCAAGGGCATCAAAACATCCATTGACAGATTTTAACCGCACACAAAAAAGACAACAGTTACAGGGGGCAAAAGAAGGTGTTGTCCGTGTCCTCCTGTCTGCGCTGATTATGGAGGAGCATGGCATGGGCAACCTATGTTTAAGGCACAACACAATGTGTAAGAGGCCTGTACCTGTGTAGAGGTGCCTTTTGCCATATGTTTAAACGAAACTGAGGAAAAGGGAAGGTTGTCTGTTCTTACAGACCTTCCACAGCTCTGCAGGAAATGCTGCCACGTGTCGTGGAAATCCAGCTCTTGTCCAGGATCAGGAGAGCATGGACCCCTTCGTCTCCCCAGGTCCCCTTCTGTGACCAGAATAATGTCTTAGACATAGAGGGGCTAATGCATGTTAGCCGATTAATCAGGCATTTGAACAACTAAATTGAATCTGGGAATTTTATACCATTTTATAAAGTGTAATACTCATGTTGCGGTTGAAATACTTCAAATAATTGGAACTTAGCCTTTAGCAATCTTACCTATCAGTAAAATGGACAAAGCCAAAAAATAAGAAAATAAATAACAATAAGATACAAAATAAAATAAATGGGTAAAACCTCTTTGTACCAGTTGAAGGAGAAGCTAAAAAGAAACCCTGCTATAAACGCCACATCCTTAGCTTTCTCTAGGACTTTCCAAATCCTCACTCGAATCCCGTAGTTCTTAATCTACATACATATAACCAGCTTCCTTAATTATATTTCTAGTTCTCTCCAGATTAGAAGGAAAACACTCAGACTGAGAAACGTTGCTGTTATAGGGAAATGCACCAATAGTCAAAGGAGTAAGAGCTGACAACTGGCAGGAAAGAAAATAAAAACTCATTGTGGAACCCCGAAAATATCCTTGTACTGTGTCACAATTTACGTTGTTTGCTCTTCTTAAGAAGAAAGAAAATTATATAATAAACTTTAAAGGGCCTATATACAAAATGTTCAAAATATTAAAAAGTTAAGATGCTTAAAAAATAAGTACTCAGCCTTCTGGGCGACTTGCATTCCCACATCGACTCATGATTTCCTGATGATGTCAGATGCCTGATGCGGGTTTACTTTCAGTTGTTAAATCACTCTTGTCAATAAAATTGGAAAGTTGCATAAGAACTGGCGTGACATGGAAACCGGGATTTAGCACTCACAGCCCCTGAGCAGCTCCCAGAGACGCCCGCTCTGCGGTGGCGCTGCCCGCACCCACGTCTCGACAGTGAGCGGGCCGGGTCTGCAGGCCATGTCTCCCTCAGCCTTCTCTGCCCACCGTGGTCCTCCCCGTTACTTCCAGTGAACCTACTCTGCCATCCAGAAGCAAATGTGAGTACAAACCAAATCGGGAGTTCACGGTAAATTTGAGCCGAGATCCAACCTCACACATAAACAGGCCCCTCCCAGTGAGATGGCCTTGCCTTGCACCACCTTCTCTGGAATCTGGTATGTGCAGCATTTTCCAGAACAGAAAGGGCCTTTTGCTTTTCACCAAATCCTTAGCTCCATTCTAGGAGACTGATCTTGGAACAGACGCAGAAACCAAGGATCAGAGGCACTTTCTAACTTTCTCAAGGCCCCAGAGCTTGTAGATTGCAGAAGTTGAAATCAGGTTGTTTGACCCCAAATCCTATATCTTTTTAGGGACCCTGAAACTCAGTAACATTAGACATAATTTGTTATCTGTGTTTGAGTGTGATAAGGAAAAAGATGATGCTTAGAACAAGAAGCAGTATTGCAGGCACTAAGAGTTTCCAGTTCTCTAGAGCAGGGATCAAGCAAACTTCCCCTGTAAAGGGCCAGGTGGCCAGTTTTAGGTTGATAGGCTGTGTGGTTCCTGTTGCGACGACTCAACTCTGTCTTCTGCTGTAGCCTGAAAGCAACCACAGATGACACCCAGACAGATGGGTGTGCACCGTGCCCAGTGAAACTTCAGCTACAAATAGGCAGCGTCTGGCCTCAGCTGTGGGCTGCAGTCTGCCCTCTGAGGCTCTAGGGTTTGAGTTCCCACAGCGCGGAGCGGGAGAAGCTGGGCTGCTTCGTGCTCTACGCTGGAGCGTGAACTGAGAGAAGGCTGCCCTGGGAGAAGACCGGCTGAATGTCGGGGAGAATCCTGTGCAGGGTCACTCACATTTTCCTTCCCAAATTCCCACATGTGAGATGCCTTGTCTGCGCAGTGCCGGGTTTTAGATGCAGCTCGATCTGCTGCAGTTGCAGGCACAGGTGAGCAGGGCAGGTTTTTGCTTGTGCCGGCAGTACAGCATGAGATGTCCTTCTCTTCGTTTACAGCTTAACAAACTCCTATGTATCCTTCAAAATCCATTTTAAATTATATCCTATCTCAATACTGTTCCCTCCCCAACCGTCTGCCACGGGCAACCTCAGTGGTTGTCCCGTCCGTGCGCCTGCTGCTGCTAGACCTCAGCTCTGTGCTAGAGTCCTTATTAGCAGCAGGAGTAGGTAAATTATGCCATATTTGTCAAAGCTCCTTATTCAGACCTTTTTAAATAAAAATCAACTAAAATGACATAAATCGTTTTCCTGTAATGAGATTATATGAGCAGATTTGGGGTAAAAAATATGTATATAATATAATAAATGCATGATTTATTATTATGGACCAGTATAGCAAGATTATACATTTCAATAACAAATAAAAACTATCTCTACCTAATATAGACCTTTGCTAATAAAAAAGTATTAAAAATAAAGTACATTAGTATAAAATAAACACCAAACAAAAATCGCTTTAAAAGTGAAAGATGCCACTGTAAATATATAATGTTTAAAAACTGTCACTTTTAAGAGGACATTTTAAAGCAAAACATTAATTGCTCAATTCGTTTAATCATCTTGATCCTAATTTCATGACAGATTCCTGACAAGGGAAATTTTCTTTCATTTTGTATTAATATTAGCCAAATTATCATGAGTTCGACCCAAAGTATCTTCGATTTAGGAATCATGGTAACATCTCTTCACATAGGCTCATTTTCTTTTTTAATTGTGAAAAAAAATATTTTGTCTGCTTGTTCTGATTTTGGTTTTGCTGTTAAAATCAATATTGCCTTTGTATATCCTAGTTTTAATCACTTTCTGATTTTATGATGGACTATTTCACAACATTCACATTGTCTCTTTGAATTTCTTCTCTTGAAATATTTAAGAAGAATTGCGGTCCATGATAGATCCCCACACTCTGAAAAAGCCAATAACAGCACTGGCTTCATCTTTAATTCTCATACAGTAGCGCAATGCAAGACACAAAGTAGCTTGTTTTGTGAATAATGAACTGTGCGTTTCTTTTGTGGTCCATGCAAATGTTTGTTTTGCACATGGAAAGTGTTCTGGAACCTCCAATGATATGATTGTGTCGAGTAGAGGGATAAATAATGAACTGCAGAGTTCAGAGGAAGAGGAGACTTCCTCACAGCCTGGGGTGAGGGTCGCAGCAAGGCAGGCTGACCCTAAGGATGGGAGAGGGCGGTGAACACCTGGGAAGAGGAAGAGGCTGGGCAGAGCCTGGGGCAGGAAGGTGGGGGCGGGAACTCAGCGCAGAGTTGCAGAGTCCACCACAGCAACCTTGGCCCGTGGAAGCCCCGGTCGTCAGCAAGCATCATCCTCCAAGCTCCTGGGAAGGCTCAGTTTTGCTCTAGGCCTTGGTATTTGAAGGTGACTTTTCCCTGACTCATGAACTCAGGTGAGCTCTTATTTATAGGAGTCGCCTCATCTCCTTTCCTGGCTGGAGCCCGTGCATTTGGCTGTTTATGGGTCATTAACTGACCGGCTGGGAGGAGTCAGGGGTACCTGGGTCTGAAGGGCCAGAGATGATAGCAGCCTCCAGCCTAAGACCGATTAGGGAAGGGGGCGCGGGAGGGGCGGGAGCTCCGCAATTAGGATCCTGCGCCTGCCCTGCAGGTGAGGGCCCGCGCATGCGCCTAACTGTCCTGGCAGCCGAAATTCCTGCCTCCACTGCCACTCGCATGCCAGGGGTCGTGGAGGCCACTGGAGTGTGGGGCAGCAAGAAAAGATGGAGGCAGGAGGGTGGCCTCCCATCCCGCCCCACCCTAGGGAGCTGGGGGACGCTGGGCCCCGTCTGTAAAATGACGAATGTCCTCTCTCGCTGTCACTGTGACGATGACAGGTGTGCGATGCGCAAGGACGCGCTCTCATGGTACCGCGCGATCTACGTGAATGCTGGATCATCTGAATCTGAATGTCTCCCACTTGCGAATAAAGTAAAAAACTGAGAAAAACAGACAAGGTGGTAAATGTTCACGCATGTTAAAATTTGTAAGGATTACTTTCCATTCTCCCCTTTCCCTAAACGCGTCGCCCGCACGCCCACCCCTCACCAGCCTCATCCATCCGTCAGTGAGTCTGTGGCCGTCTCTCCAGACGTGGCCCGTCCTGGCCGATTCTCCACGCCGTCCCGGGCCTGCACGTCCTGCCAACACCTGCGCAGCAACCTCCTTGCCACGCTCCACGCCGCCCTCCCTGCCCCATCTAACCCCCGTGAGAAACCAGTGCAATCTCTCCAAAATATGAACAGGAGCATGTCACTGCCCAGAATACTTCTCATACGACAGGAGGCCCTCACCTGGCCCTGCACCTCCCTGACCTGACTCGGCCTTGGCCATGCTGGCCGGCCTTCCTTCTGCTCCTCAAACAAGCCCTGCCTGCGACCTCAGGACCTTGGCACCAACTCCTCCTCCGGCTTGGATTGCTCTCACTCCTGGCACTTCTCATTCACAGCTCAGCCTAATGCGCACCTCCTAAGCAGCGTTTCCTGACAACTTATTCCAAAACCTGCACTCTCCATCCTCACCGGAGCGCTCCATGAATGATCATTTGTCTCCATCTGGCATTGTTCATTTTCATTTGTTTCTTGGTCTAATTTTCTGAGCAACCTCCCCTGCCCGGTAGGTGAGTCCCCTGAGAGCACAGCCCATTCGTTCTCTGCCTGTCCCAGTGCCGAGGGCGCTGGCGGACAGCGTAGGTGAGCGGTGGGACTTGTTTAGTGAGGAAACGTGGAGGCGGACGCAGCACTGCTGCTTCCCCGCTACTGTGGCCCGGCAGAGACGAATATGCGTTGTCAAAATACGCTCCACCTTCATAAAGTTTAGAAAAATTCATCTGCTGCCCCCGTCGTTAGTAACTAATCTGATTCTACCTGCGCCGCGGCCACTCCCCTGAGGACACCCTCCCCTAGCGGTTCAGGCTGTGCCACGCAGGAGGAGCGGGGGACTCAGCTGAAACACGTCTCTCTTTTTAATGCACTGGTTTTTAATGCCACCAAAAAGAAAAAAAAAAAAAAAATTGAATCCCTTTTGCATCTCTTGCAGATATATGAATACAAATGCATTAGGCAAATAAGTGAGCTTAGGTAAACGAGGTATGAACCGGAATCAGAGGCCTGGAACCCCGTCTTAGCCCTGCTGGCGGTGCGAGGGCGGCAGGATCTGGGTGCCTTCACCCTGCCCTACTCCCCCTCTCTGATCTGGGCCCAGAGCACCAGTGTCACTGGGTCCCGTCACAGTGTCCTCTCTGAGGCCCCGAATCCTGGTGTCTGGGCTCTGGGTTTCTGTTTTGGTTTCCCAGGGGTTGCTGTCCACAAGGTTACAGTCCTTTTGAGGACCGAGAAACTCGTGGCAGCCTCCTGACCTTTTCCCAGGGGTGGACGCTCCTTCTTTCTCCCTGCAGCTGGACACGGTTCTCCCTCCTGCACGCCAGGCCTCATGCTGGACGCTCTGTGTATCAGGAGGTGGACACCACAGTCCCCGTCCTCAAGGGGGCAGGGTGTAGGTAATTACAATACAATGTTGTATCATAGGAACAACACTGGTGTGTTTCTGGCCAGGAAGAGAAACACCTGAGTGAGCTGCAGGAGGCTTTGTGGAGGCGACTGCAGCTAAGCTTGGTCTTAAACAATGGATACGGGTCACACAGGACCCTGGAGGGGTTTCCAGCTGAAGCAGAGGCGTGAGGAAGAGAAACATCGGAAAGCAAGCAGAAAAACACAAGCGAAGAGCGTCCCTAAGACATGGGGCGGGGGTGGGGATGCTGGCGGTGGGTGGGGGTTCTCTGGAAAGAAGACGGAAGGAACACAGGAACAAGAGAATGGAGGTCACGGACTCCAGTATCAGCTGAGTACATCACAGGAGAAAGCGGAATTGACCTTGAGCAGTGAGGGAGGCCGGGTGGGGTTTAACCAGGAAAGTAGCAGGGACCTATTTGCCTTTCAAAGAGGCCAGGGAGAGGTGCAACCTGGGAGAATCTGCTGGATGTGGAAACTTTCCTCCTTTCCTCGTGGGTCTGTCATCTTGGAGTTTGGCCCAATGTGGGCATGGCTCAGAGTCACTCTACCCAGATGGCCATTGCGACAAGGCTTCAGCCAGACTGTTCCGGATATGCCCTCTCTCAAAGCCTGAGCTTACTCCCTGTCTCCTCCCTGTCCTCAGACCTGTCCTGAGGTCTCACATGACCCAAAGCCAAGGCCACCAGGGCACCCAATGAGGTGCCCACCAGTAGCCTACGAACTGGTCACATCTGACTGATGTCATCACATGACACAAAGTATCACTCTGTCCACTTTGTACAGGCCCTGGATGGATGGCTGACTTCACTGAGATCATAAGATGGATCTTGTGGTCTTTCCAAGTGTATACCTGTATTTCATTGTCATCTTTTCTGTCCAAAAGCACTGTGAGTTCATGGGCAATTTTTAGGCTTGTCAAACACCAGGCACTGTGCCAAAGACTCAGCAAACAAAGGTAAAAAGGACACAATTCTACCCCCTAAGGAGCTGGAACCCGCCGCCACAAATGTGTATGTAATCATGTTTTCCAGTGATGGAGGGAAACCCCGAGAGGGTATGATTTTCCTCAGCACTGCAAGGCTTCCTGGTACCCCTAAGACAGGTTCTGAACTAGAATTTCGTACTCCAGACCCCCTGGAATATTCCATTGCCACCATCCCAGTAGGAATCTTCCCTGAGGACATGCTAATTAGATGTGGAGCTGCTGCTGACACATCCGAGAGTCCAGAGCCTCTGGAATTCCTCGGCTGGAGCTGGAATTCCTTGGCAGCTGAGTCCTCTTTGAAACGGTCTCTCTGATTTGAGAGGGGGCTTGTGATCAGCCTAGCTTTCGCTTTCTAAAAAGAATTAGGGAAAAGACGAGAGACATTCAGAGATCAATCTGTCTGATAGCAGAGTCTAGTCCCTGCAGACTGACTTTTCCTCATGCACACGGCAGATACCCAGACCAGACAGGCAGCATCCGAGTCTCCAAGTCTCGTCTCACCTGAGCAGGGCTTCCTTTGTCAGGCATCAGCGGGCTCCCGGCCGTGAGAGTTCTGTGCTTCCAACAAGGCTTGTCTGGGAGGCACCAGCACAGCTTATAATTTCCTTTGCTGAGGCAGTTGCCAAAGCATCACTGGGATTGCAAGATGAAACCTGGGTTTGGGAACCCTCTGGAGGGCTGCCAGGGGTGCTTGGCACTGCCCGGCGCCACCAGCCACGTCCAGCTCCAGCCAGACTGCTGACCTGGCACTGGCGCTGTGTGATATAACTCGCTCGCATGGGGAAGCTTTAACTGTCTCTTCCCCAAGCTCGGAGCCCTTGAGTCTGTCTCAGAGGCATCTTCCCACGATGCCACTGTTCCGACGCCCCAGGCTACTCACTGCCAAGGCTCCAGCCATTCTGGGGGTCACAACCCAACTCCCGCAAAATGTGCCAGCCAAGAATTCATCATTTTTAGCAAAGCGCTTATTAATCCCAAGGCTTCTGTTTAAGTCCCTCTCTTTTAATAGTAAATTAAAATATTTTTAAGCATGAAGATATTTGTGAAGATTCTAGTGTTTTTCCATAAATACCTACTGATCGAAGTCATTTTATTAAAAAAAAAAATCCGGCCACCATTCCCTCATTCCTGTATAACACGTTGTTCTCATTTAATTTATATGACTTTAAAACTCTGTTTGGAAAGAATATGACTGACTGGGGAAACATGGGCATCAAAAAAAATTGTAACAACCTAAGAAATTAGTAACGTGCATTAGAATATGCATTATGTTGTTGGAGGAATGCAAGAGACACTGAAGAAGAGCACAGAACTGAGGCCAGGGAGACCTGGGTTCCAGTCCCAGGAATGATACCGACTTAACCTTACACATTTGTGCACGCTGCGTGCCTCCTGGGCTTCAGCATCTCCCCGGGCTTGCAAGCAGTTAGTCTTGTTCATTGCCAAAGTCCTTGCCAGCACCACCATTCTAATATTATTTTTGTCTTTTCTTAAGCCAAACGTACCTACCTGTGGCTTTTAGAGGCAGCCTAACATAGTCCTTAGACTCACTGATGACTCACAAGCTTCTAATCCTCACCCTGTCCCTTCTTAGCTCTTTAACTTGGACCAATTATCAAATAAGAGAGGCTTTGGTACCCTTAATTACAACATGGGAGACCATTACATGATCAGCATGAGCTGATAGGGTTACGGTAAGAATTAAATGAGTTAATACATGCAAAACCACCTACGACAGTGTCTCATCCATGGTTTTGCACAATAAATGTTAACTATTAATATGACTCTATTCAAATGGTCCTAATTCCACCACACCTGTCTTACTAACTTGCTATCTCACCCGTACTAGATATGCAAATTGCCTGTTGTACACAGGTCAGAGTCGTATTCTGCATCCTGCTGATGCTAGAAAGACAAGGTCGCATCTCTGTGTTTTGGAGACCGTCTCACCTTAGCAAACAGTCCCCACACATTTTTGAGCTCTGGCTGTATGTCAGGGCACTCTGTGAAGCATTTTTTCTATACTATCTGCATGTTCCAGGGCACTGTATCAAGTGTTTTTCCTTTCAGCAACCATTTAAAATACCCTTATTATAAAGCAAGGTGACACCAATGCATAGAAGTTGTGTATTTTGCCCAAAGTTATAGATCTGGTTAGTGGTAAATTCAGGATAGATACCCAGGAAGTCTAACTCAAAGTCATTCATCCCATGAGTTACCCGAATTAAGGGAGGATTGCAAACAGAAAGGAGAAACCAAGAAGAGGCTTTACAGGAGGAAGAGGGAGATTGGTCCCTTTCTCTCCAATCTCTCTTCCCATGTGTTACAGTGACCTACGACTTTTCATTGGTACATGGACCTTATAAAAAGTTATAAAGTAGGGACCTTCAAAATATTTATTCACATATTGGTTATATATCTCTCACACTGAATAATAATAATAGTAACAGCAACAAACGAGGAGGGAAACCTAGAAGCAAAGTCTCCCTTCCCCCAGCCCCATCCAGGGTCAGTCCACTGGTCTCTACAGACAGAACCGACCTTGCACCGGTTGGCAAAGGAGACGTGTGCAGGGTCCAGCCCCAAGGCCCCAGAGCAGCAGAGATCAGTGCGTTTGGAGCTCAGAGATGATACCTGATGAGGGGAAGGGAAAACGTAGATGACAGCAGTGTCTTTACCTCACAAGAAAAGTCGGGATCCACAGCCAACCTTAGACTTTTGTGATCCAAAATTAAAAAGCCTCCTTTTCTTCACTAATCTGTCATTCATTAAATCGAAAATTTACACTGACATGTTCGATATGCTGGCCACCGTGCTGAACATCCTTCCAGTGTTCATTCCCCAACAAAAAGGATCGCAATTTCCTTTTAATCAGCTCTTCCTAGTTCTGAGTATTATTAAATATATGTGTCTTAGTCTATGTGTTTTTTTTTTAAATATGACTTCGTACAAGCTGTTCCCCTTTGGGTGGATTTTTTTTTTTTTAATCAGTCCAGGTCAGTTAAAGATTTCCCACCCTAGTCCACCTCTGTTCTACACATTTCTATTATTTCAATGAAGTCTCACTGAAACAATAATGCATTTACCCACCTATTTCTCGTGGGTCTTTTAGGGACAAAGGCAATGTCTTCCTCATCTTTGTTTCTTGAGTTCTTGTCCAGTGTTTCTCAATCTCTGCACTATTGAAATTTGTGACCAGGTAATTCTTTGTTGGGGTTGGAGGCTGCACGTTGCAGGGTGTGTAGCAGCATCCCTGGCCTCTACCCATCGGACGCCAGTAGCACCCTCCCAGCAGAGACAACCAGAAATGTCTCCAGACTTTGCCAAATGTCTTATAGGGGCAAAATCAATCCCCCTGAGAATCACTGTTCCAGTCTCATCACTAGGTTACAGTTAATATTTGAAAAAAGTAGTCATTAAACAAATATCAAATTGCTAGATAATTTATTGAATATAAGTTGCAGTCACTTGACATTTTCCCTACAAAAAAGCAAACTCAAAACTCATTCATTTATTCATTGAATTAGTGAATTCAATGAATCTGCTGAACACTTACTTTAAGTACTTTCCTAGCCCTGAATGTAGAGTTGTAGGAAAAATAAATTTCTGTCCTCACTGGGTTATCTGACAAATAAAAAGTCTTCTAAAACACCTACACACACAAATACACATACATACCCAGCTGCTAAACCTAGTCATCAATCCATGTACTTATCAATTTATTTCGTTAGTAACTATTGCTCCTGCTTTGTGTTGGATACCACCATGCCTTGTGCTAGGGATATGAAGTTGTATAAGACACAGTTTCGGTCCTCAGGCAATAGTAGGTAAAGAAAATCTAGTAAACAAATAAGTGCAATAAAATATGTATCCATGTGGTAAATATTTAGAAAGAGCGCTACATACTGATAATATGATACTGAGCAAAATGGATACTACTCATGCAGCTAACAGTCTAGGAATGGAGACAGATACTAAGTCAGAAATAGGGAAGACCATAGAGTGGAAGTGAGGAGGACTCTGGGGGTCCAGGGTGGGCACACCTGTCTTATGTTAGAGGAGTACTATGGTGATTTTAACACATACCCATACGTTTTTGACTTAAAAAAAATTATTTCCATAAAAATAGAGTCTAATTCACCTTCCCGTGGGTATGTGGGTTGACTTTAATGAATCACTTCTAATACAGTGTGACTGCTGAGGCCAGACATAAAAGGTTGCACGGCTCTGCCCGGCTTTCTCTATTTTGGGACCCCACCCTTGGAACTCAGCTTGCATATTGTAAGGAAGTGCAGGCCACATGGCTGGGCCATGTCTAGGTATCCCAGCTGACAGCCCCAGCTCAGGTCAGAACCAACGACAGCATCAGCACCAGACATGTGAGTGGTTTAGCCCAGAGTTCAGGTTGCCCTGCTTGAAGCTAAACAGAGCAGAGAGGGGCTATCCTCACTAAACACTGCCTGAATCACAGATTTGTGAGTGAAATAAATGTTATCATTGTTTTAAGCCACCAAGCTTTGGGATGGTTTGTCACACAGCCATGGCACCCTTAACAATCATATGTATTTGATACAAAGTTGCATAGCTGTAGTGGACACACAATGTCTACATACCGTAGTGCAGGAAAAGTTTCACCAGACAGTAATAAGAGCTCTCTCTTGACTGGTGAATGCATGCCCCATAAGTATTAGCCAGGCGGGAGAGAAATGGCATCGCCAGGAGGTTTATGCACAGGCGGGAGTGTGGGTGCAAAACGAAGACTGGAGTTCAAATGCCCATTCTGCAAAGTGTTGAATATTTCGGTTTGGCCAGCCCACTCTGGAATGGAAGAAGCAGAGAAACAAAGTTAGATTCACTTATGGAAAGGCTTTAGAGCCCTTTTTACTATCGCAGCAAAACACACATGGCATAAAATGTAGCATTTTAACAGTATTCTATCCAGTGGCACTTAGTACGTTCACAGTGGTGTGCAGCCACCACCACTGTCCAGCTCCAAAACATTTTCCTCACCCTCAGAGAAACCCTATACCCATACTGCAGCCACTCTCCCAGGTGTCCCTGGCAACCACGAATCTCTTTTCCATCTCTATGAATTTGACTGTTCGGGATATTTTATTTACAGTTGACCTTGGACAATGCAGGGGTTAGGAGTTCCAACTCCCCACACAGTAGAAAACCTGCATATAATGTTTGACTCCCTCCCAACTCAACCACTAATAGCGTACTACTGACCAGAAGCCTCACTGATAACATGAACGGTCAATTAGTGCATATTCTGTATGTTATATGTAGTATATACTGCATCCTTATAATAACGGAAGCCAGAGAAAAGAAAAAGTTATTTTAAAGGAAGAAAACATTTATTTCTTCATAAGGAAGAAAAAATGTATTTGCTATTTATTACGTAAAAGTAGATCATTTTAAAGTTTTCATCCTGGTTGTCTTCAAGCTGAATAGGCTGAGGAGGAGGGGGAGGAGGAAGCGTTTGTCTTCCCGTCCCCGGGGCGGCGGAGGCAGAAGAAAATCCACGTGTAAGTGTACCTGCACAGCTCACATCTGTATTGCTGAAGGATCGACTCAACTGTAAATGAAATCGTACAACACGTGGCCTTGTGCGTCTGGCTTCTTTCACTTGGTATGTTTTCCACGTTCATTCAAACTGTAGCATGTATCAGCGCTTCATTCGTCTCTATGGCTGAGTAACACTGCATTGCCTGGTGTACCACATTTTGTTCATTCACACACAAATTGATGGACATTTGGGTTGTTCTTTTGGCGATTGTGAATAATGCTACTATGATCATTCTCGTACAAGTTTTTGTTTGAATGTTTGTTTCCAGTTCTTGTGTACACACCCAGGAGTGGAAATGTTGGGTCAGTATTTAATTTACTAAGGAAACACAAATGCTTTTCCACAGTAGATGCACCATTTCACATTCCCATCAACAATAAATAAGGTACTAAGAAATTCAGTTGTTTAGTTTCACTGTACTCCTGATTTCTTTTTTTTTTAAATTTTTTAAATTTTTAATTTTTTTTATTTCAGAGTATTATGGGGTACACATGCTCTGGTTACATGAATTGCTTTTGCACTGCCCAACAAGCATGCCCATCCCTCCAACAGCAGGCACCACACCAGTTAGGTGTGGATTTACCCATCCCCCGCACCCGCCTCCCACCTGGCCAACGCCCTATGAATGTTACTTCCATACGTGCGCGTAAGTGTTTATTGATTAATACCAATTTAATTGTGAGTACACGTGGTGTTTGTTTTTCCACTCTTGTGATACTTCACTCGAAGAATGGGTTCCAGCTCTATTCAGGATAATACAAGAGGTGCTTTATCACCATTGTTTTTTGTGGTTGAGTAGAACTCCATGGTATACGTATACCACATTTTATTAATCCACTCATATATTGATGGGCACTTGGGCTGTTTCCATATCTTTGCAATTGTGAATTGTGCTGCTATAAACATTCGGGTGCAGATGTCTTTTTTATAGATCCTCATTTCTTCTTGATTCGAGTATCTCTGCAACTGTGTTGGTGCTTTATTTCATGCAGTAGTTTTTAGGAAGATTAACATGAAGAATCCCAGAAGCCTGAATGAGAAGGGATATTTCATGTTTTAGGTTCCTACCTGCAGAGGGGTTCCCTGAGCAACAGAGCTGAATCTCAATTTTCACTTGTCAAATACTATGTGAATTTACACAGCTAAGAATGAATTAAAATATTGTAATTAATATAACATAGTCTATGTGGAGAAACACAATCATTCTCTTCCCAACTTACATGAAATAGTAACAGAGATGATCTCTCATATCGCGTGTTCACATTTCACATTTCTAACTCTGTACAAATAAGCCTAGAGTAATTAATTCTCCAATCTTCAGGAAAAACAGAATTTTGCCTTTGCTCTATGAAGATCACAAATGATAGCTCATTCTCTATGTATTACTTTTAAACACCCTGTTTTGAAAACAGCTACACTAATTTAAAACATATCTGTGTTCATCATTTTACAAAATAGTATTATTTCTTCATTGTGATTAGTAAATAGTAAATGTTTAGAGGAGAATTTTTAAACATTAAAACCACTGATAATCCAACCAGGCAGAGATTACCACCACGAGCATTTTGGTGTATTTTCTTGAGAGAGAGAGACACAGATGCATAGGAATATAGGTCTACAGATTTTTAAATATGCAGATACTAAACTTTGAGATTTTTATGCCACCCTCTTTATTCTCCTTTTCCTTTTTCTCTACCATTAGTGTGCCTTGCTGCGTGGTCACAGTGGTAGACGACTGTGAACACCCCAGAGTTCCTTCCTGGATCCCCTTTCCAAACCCCCAAGTCACCTTAGAGAGCATGAGAGAGGAGATCCTGGACAAAGGGTGTTGGCTGCAAACATAGGTGAAGAGTGATTCTTCCAGACGGTAGAAAGAAAGAAAGAGAGGTGAGAAGAGGAGGGATCTGGGGGTTCTGCACCCTGCTCCCTGATGCCACCAGCTCAGCACACCCCACGTCTTCAGGGGAAAGTGGCTCCAGGACCCGCCAGCCTGGGCACACGGGACCTCACGTTCTGATCAAGACTCAGAGGCTGCAGAGGCTCTGCTGGGCGAGAAGGCCCTGAGTGCCAGACACATCCCACAGCAGCTTCTGTGCCAAGGGTCACATGCTCTGCCCTGCACCTCCCGAGACCTGGGCAAGATGCTGAGACCGTGCGAGGACCCCACCAACAGGAGCGAGCCTAGGACAGTGGAGGCTGTGCCGGTCTCAACCAGACATCGAGTCGTGTTACGCACAGTGAGCTACCATTTCTTGTACATCCAGATGTGGCCTTAGGTTCATGTATGGAATATTGAACACGAATGGACACTATTTATGTGTATCCAGCTTTGGGGCCTCGTTTCACCCTGTGTTCCAATACAAGAAATAATACTTCAAATTCTATTTCAGAGGTTGTATAAAATTTTATCACATAAAAACTCCTTAAACACATTTGATAATTTCTTTGAAGAGCTTACAGAAGACTACACTAGTTTGACCTAAAAACTGATATGTCAAATTGCCAACAATAGTGATTGTTCAGGCTGGATTTAGCCAAGGGATTCTGTCTTCAAAAGATGCCTCGGTGGAGATCCAGTGTGTTAAGCACGTACAGGAGATGCTCCCCAGCTGACAGGTGTGCGACTTTAATACGTGGTTTGCAGACCCCTGTGCGGTCCCTCCGCTGATCCCGTGTGCATGCCCAGCCTCCGGCCAGCGACTGCCTTGACCACTCCTCAGTGCTGAGCTGAACCTTGGTGCCGCTGGAGAGCTCAGCGGAGTCATTGGCCACCACGTGACACTTCCAAAGCTCCAAGCCTTGCTCCCTCTGCAGCGCACGACCACAGTCAGGCAAAGCCACAGGGTACAATCCAGCAAAGCATTCTGTGTCACTCATTCTCCTTGAGCCAAGGCCAGGTCTTTCTCGCCCTCTCTGTTCCTGCAGTTTTGTCACGGAGCCTGCCAAGGAGAAGCACTGCAGAGAAGGGGACCAAGGACCATGTAATCCATAATTTAGATAGCAGAAAAACAGGACAACCACTGTGTATTATCATCAACCTCCGTCTGTTTAGAGGAATGGTTTTCTCTTTCAGGTCAGGTGTATTATTTTGACTATCCTGGGAGAAGATATTTTTTCTAAATAAACTAGACCAATTTATAGTCCAGTATCATGTATTTATTTATTTTTTTATTATTCAGTCCCAATAGGGACTGCCAAAAATTGCCAATGCCGGCTATATTGCAAGTCGTCATAGCAGGGTATTTGGAAAAGTTTTCAACTAGTAATAATCGCACCCCAGATAAACCTCATTGGCTGCGGTACTGCCACTGTGCAAAGCTTAGTCCAGTATCCAGTATTTAAATAAAACCATACAGGTAGCTAGAAAAGATAAGTCCCAGCAGTATGAGAAACCAGCTTTTCAGCCTTTGACAGATTGTGTAAACTATGCAACCTCAGTTTACTCACCCATGGCATGGAAAATAATAACACTCACCATTCTATGGGCTGTCTGTGTCCCTCAAAATTCATGTGTTAAAATCCTAACCCCAAGTGGATGGTTTTAAGAGGTGGTGCATTTTGGGTGGTGATTAGGTCATGGTGGTAGAGACCTACTGAATGTAATGGGTGCTCTTATCAAAGAGACCCAAGGGAGCTCGTTTGCCCCTTGCACCACACGAGGATGTCACAGGAAGGTGCCATCTATGAGGTACAGGCCCTCACCAGAGGCCAAATCTGCAGGTGCCTTGAGCTTGGACTCTCCAGCCTCCAGACCTATGAGAAATAAATTTTCGGTGTTTGTAAGCCACTCAGTCATTGATACCTTTGTTATAGCAGCCCAAACAGACTAAGACACTCCATGCCAGGTTGTTAAAAGTATTAAACAAGAAATCCTGTGTGAAGCAACTGGACCAGCATCTAGCACATGGCAGATGCTCTGGGAAAACAGGGGTTCTGGGCTCTACACTTCTCTTCCTGATTTGTCTCATTGTTGAAAAATGGAAAATAACTGTCCCTCCTTCTTGCAAATGCCATTTCAATTCACTCAAGAAGCCTCTCAAGAATGCAAACTAATACTCAAACTTGAATGCAATGAAAGAGCCTTTACCATTGAGCTTCGTAAAATGTAAAACATTGTGCAATACAAGTTAACACAGGTATTTAGTTAGGTCATGGGAGAGTAAAAGCATGTTGCAGAATCACCACCTGCGAGCTCTCCACTCTGTTTTCCTCCTCCCATGTCAGTTCTTAGGCAAATCACTAGCACTAGGCACAAGACAAACTCAAAGAAGTGGCAAACACATTCCAGTCCGTCTGCTAACTCCACCTTTTATAGACACACATGTTTTGTGCATTGATGAAGGTATCTTTGTGAAGACAAGATAAGCCAATTTTGTGTCTTTGAGAAACCGTTGCTATTGCAAGTGCTGGGTGTGGTTCTCTTCTTTCCCCATGACTTGTCTGAGAGCAGGCTGCAGGGAATGTCCCCAGGGTTCCCCTCCCTGTGGTCGCAGACACTGGGGCTCTTTGGGGCAAGATGCACATTTTACTGAAATGAAAGCAAACCCCACTGTTCCCCTTGGGAACCAAGAGGAGAGAAAATGCAGATGTGGGTGCTGGGCAGTGGGAGATGGCCACTTATTGTCCTGGTTCACAGGGAAGAGCTGTCCTTGAAGTGACCTGCTCTGTCCCGGCCTCCCTCGTTTGTCATGCAGTCATCACCTGCCTTTAGACTGCCCACCCCCAGCATCCACACTCAGGGTAACCGTTCAAGGGACACAGGAAATGCTTTTCCTCCAGGGTCCCATGGTAGATTCAGAAGAGATGAACAAGGCCATAAATATTTAATGAAGAAATTAATGTGGCAAAGCAAGGAATTCCTAGAATGTGGGGTGAGGTCCCAACCAGCTGATTTTAATTTTCTTTGTCAGGTGAGATATTTTTCTTTCTGTCTTCCCCCAATCTGAAGTCAGATGCAGATAAGAAATGCTGAACACAGACCCTCTGACCAGCACCACACAAGGCATTCTGATGCAATATTTTAACAAGATCCTGTGGGGTATTTATTACTATACACATGCTACAGATGTGTAAACCAAGATTTAAAGGGTCTAAGTAAATTACTCAATGTTGCACAGCTAATAAGTGCAAGAACTAGGATAGAAGCCCAGGTTATCTGGCTTAGACCCAGTGCTGTAAGTCTGCACGTTTACAGACACTTCGGATATTCCATATTCTTTGCACATCTTATTTTAAAATGGAATTGCTTTTAGTTTGCCTCTTAATTAGTTCATAACCATTGACCTAATGTGCTTTCTCATTTCCTGCTCTGAATTAGAAATGAAAATAAATTGAAGCAAACTATTGTTATTCATTTTAACTGTTCTATCATGGTCCTTGCAAATTTCAATTATCCAAATCATTTCATTTTTTTAACTGCACAAACCAATATCAAAATAACCTGAGTGTGTTATGGGTCTGTATGTATGGTACCACATGTAAAATTATTACTATCCTTTGCAGTTTTAGAGAATAGCTCTCAAAATTAATTTGCTTCCTTATAACTTTAAAGACATTATTTCGGATCTTTCCTGGGCTCAAAGGTTCTTCGTGTGAAGTGAAGACTTTGAATTCCGCCTCCGTGGAAGGTGCCGCTGTTCCTCTGCAGAACAGCAGTGCACGTGTAGTGCTGTGGCACGTGCCAAGCCCCTGGGCTGAACATGTGCCCACAGCACTGGGAAAACACCTCCACGCTGATTGTCTGTAACCCACCCTTGTTCCAGTTCAGAGTCAAGATATTTGGTTTTTCACCTTTGTATTACGATTTTTTGTGTTTACCTCTAACCTTTGATTCTAGGATTTAAAAATATCTGCTAAAAAATAAGAAAAGCATTTTATGGATTCTCATCCCATCTGTGTCACAAGCTGAATAGACTGCGGGGGAGACTGGTGGCATGTGTGTTAGCTTCCGCACCTGAGCCTCCCTGGCGACATCATCATTTATCTCCCGAGTGAGACACTGACCCTCATGTGCCCACAGACGTGGGCTCCTTCATCCACGACAACGTCATATTCTCTTTTTTACCTAGTGGTGTAAGTGAGGCGGGCTAGATGACTGTCTCTCTGTGTCCAGCTCTCAAGATGGGATAAAAAGACCGTAGCCAAACCCTGCTGAACCCTTCCTTTCTGAAAATTCACAAGTTCCTATTTGTTCATTCATATTCTCGGTCATTCCCTAACTGTTACAGGTTGAGCATCCCTTATCTGAAATGCTTGGGACCAGAAGTGTTTTGGATTTGGGCATTTTCTGGATTTGGGGATATTTGCACATACACAATGAGATATCTTGGGGGTAGCACCCATGTCTGAACACGAAATTCATTTGTGTTTCATATACACCTTATATACATAGACTGAAGGTAATTTTATGCAATATTTTTAGTAATTTTGTACAAGAAACAAAGTTTGCGCTAAGTACTTATTTGTGGAATTTTCCACTTGTGGCATTCCAGACTTGGGAGCACTTCAGATTTTGGATTTTTGGATTAGGGATGCTCAATCTGCAAGTGTCTTTTCTCTGCCAGTCCTAGCGAGGTTTAAATGACATGGCCACAGTGCTCAAAGCCCCAGTCTGGTGAGGGTGGAGATGCACACACAGACCCTGAATGTGGAGGGCGGCAAGCCCTCTGGTGCTTGTGCAGCAAACAGGAGGCGGTCTCTTTTCTTTCTTTCTTTCCCCTATGCCAACCCCAACCTGAATGATTGACAGGTTTAAATTCTAAACTGAAAGCAATATTCCAAAGTGGAGTGAATCCAGACAAGTTTCTAATTCAATTTTTAAATTATATAAAGACAGTGCAAGGGGTCAGTTAGGATCTGCCAGATTTCTTTTTCATCAGTTTGAGAAAACATTTAAATCTATCTGCTGAACAGCCTAGGAAGATACCCCTCTCACTATAGTCATTCTCTCCTTTCCCATCCTGCCCCCTGCAGGTGGCCCAGCCTTGGTCCCCTCATCTCTCCCCAGCTCTCTCCATCCCTCAGTGGACTCCCCCAAAGGCCTACCTCCAGGTTGCAATCCTCCCCCACCCTGCAGATCAAATGCAGGTAGTCTTGGTACAGCCATGCTCCCCTGCGCCCCACCAGCGACACAGTCTGAAAATTGATAGCTCAATCATTTTAAGGTCTAGGGTGGTTTTTCTCTTCTTTAATTATTTTGGTCACACTGCATGTGCTTTGACTCATGTTACAAATAAAGCTCTGATGACCGATCGGTCAGAGACATTTTTACATACCTTAATTACTTTTCGAAATATATCAAGCCAAGTCAAGTTTTTAGAAGACGTTGTTTCGGTATACATTTCAGCTATAATTACTATGTGGTTTCAGTTTCAGCTGATGGTTTTGGAAATTAATGTGGTTCAGTTCAGTTTTGAGTTCATGGTTCAGGTCGGGTCAAGACCCTTGTAGCATTCCTAGATAAGGTGGATGATATTAATTTCTTATAATAATAATGATGAAGACAGACATGAAAATAACCTTTTGTCTACAATCCCATGGCCTTTGCAAAAGTACTAATGAAAGATCTCTGTGTGATTTTCTTAACTCAGCACATGGCTGGACCTTTTGTGGAGTCCTCTGACAAATTGAAACCCCCTCACTGCATTTTTGCTGAAACACACATTGATTGACAATAGGGCCTTTTCCCTTTTATGTGTGTGTGTGTTCACGACAGCATGTACTTACCAACCTATGGAAGTCTTCATAATAATTCTGTGCAACAGATTCCAATCTTTACCACCATTTTGATCCTGTGGACCCACAGGTTCAGTCTCAGGCTTGTGTCAGATCCCTGAACAACGTTGAACAAGGAATGTTGGTAGAAGGGAGGGCCATTCTTTATCTGAATATCTCAAAGAGTGGATACACAGTTCCCACATCTGGACACTCTCTGTCACTTAGACAGACTGCCTTCCTATCCTCCTCTTCCTCACCTCCCGAAACTGTTACACAGACCTTTTTTGTCTCTAGCCCAAGGCTGTTCTCTTCTTCAGTCTTCTCCCGCTCTCCATTTTTCTAATTCTTGTCAAAAAGTTCAAAAAATGGAGCAGAAAAAAAAAAAGTCCAGCATCAGGAGTTGGAAATGTTTATCCAGTCACCAGTAGAATGAGATGAAAAGATGGAAGGTTGAGGAAAAAGATTGAAGAGACAGTTCACAGAGGGCTCTCCTTTAATTGGTGGGAATGAAAAAGCAACTGGGAAGTGCAGACAACAGCAGTGTTTGGGGTGGGTTGGAGAGAGGAAACTCAGTGACAAAACCCAAAGAAAGTTACCAAAGACGGGCATGCGGAATGTGACAAACAAAATGGTCTCTCTCCAGTTCAGAGCTCTAACATGGAGTCAGAAAGCCATTCCACCTGCAGGACCTGCAAACTTGCAAAGAAAAAGAAAGAGAAAGAAAAAGAAGAAAAAAAAGAAAACAACCAGGAACTTGCTTTGAACCTTGAACCTTTGAACTGTACCAAACCACCAGGACCAAAACATCCTGGAAAACAGCTGAATTTCACCAGCGCTGCAACACCTGAACAGCAACAACCGGTGAACCGTGGGCTCATGTTCTTAGCCAACCAACTCCACAAATAATAATTCTTTTACTACAGCCTGTGTAATCACCCTCAATATCCTTTTTAAAACCCTACTCCTCTCCCTCTCTTTGAAATAAAATTTGGCTTCTAGCTGAATCTTTGTCTTCCGAATTCCAATTCCTGAGACCCCAATAAATGCATATCGAATGAAGTGATGTGCCAGCGAGGTAGTGCTGGTCCTGTTCCTGGCAGGGAGCTAAACGGAGATATGGTTGGGGTAGGGCAGTGAGGGTAAAAATCCTATTTCATGACCTGGAGAGCAGCCAGGAAAAGGAATGCCACCTATAATAGTTATGTCAAAATTTATTAAGACTTGAATACACACACCTTGTCTTTCATTTTGTGGGGAAGAAAAGTTTTTATTCTGAAGATCATACAGTGAAGAAGAAGAAAATAAAACATCATCCTTTTTTTTCATCTTGTATATATTTTTTTAATTTCAGAATATTACAGGGGTTCAAATGTTTTGGTTACACAGATTACTTTTGTACAGCTTGAATCACAGTTATAAGTGTGCCCATCACCCAGATACTGTACATTGTACCCATTAGGTATGATTTCACCCATCCCTTCTTCCCCCTTCCCACCTACATGATTTCCATTGAGTTTTACTTCCATCTGTGCACATGAGTGCTGATCAGTTAGTTCCAATTTAGTAGTGAGTACTTGTGGAATTTGTTTTTCCATTCTTGTGATGCTTCACTTAGGAGGATGGTCTCCAGTTCCATCCAGATTGTTGCAAAAGATAATAACTTAGTTTTTTAATGGCTGAGTACTCCATGGTGTACATATGCCACATTTTATTAAGCCACTCACGAATTTATAGGCACTTGGGTTGATTTCACGTCTTTGTGATTGTGAATTGTGCTGCAGTAAACATTCTAGTGCAAGTGTCTTTTTGATAAAATGACTTTTTTTCCTTTGGGTAAATATCCAGTAGTGAGATTTCTGGATCAAATGGTGGGTCTACTTTTAGTTCTTTGAGGAATCTCCATACTATTTTCCATAGAGGTTGCACTAGTTTGTGGTCTCACCAACAGTATATGAGTGTTCCTTTCTCTTTGCATCCACACTAGCATCTATTGTTTTGGAACTTTTTGATAAAAGCCTTTCTCACTGGGGTTATGTGATATCTCATTGTGGTTTTGATTTGCATTTCTCTGATGATTAGTGATTTTGAACATTTTTTTCATATGTTTATTAGCCATTAGTCTATCTTCTTTTGAAAAGCTATGTTCATATTTTTGCCCACTTTTTAATGAGATTGTTTGATTTTTTTTCTTGATGATTTGCTTCAGTTCTTTGTAGATTCTGGTTATTGGTCCTTTACTGGATATATAGCATGCAAATATTTTCTTCCATTCTGTAGGTTGTCTATTTGCTGTGCTGCTTGTTTTCTTGGCTGTGCAGAGCTTTTTAATTTAATCAAGTCCCATTTATTTATTGATGTTTTTGCTGTTGCTGTGATCACCCTTGGGGTCTTCTTCATAAATTCTTTGCCTAGGATGATATCTAGAAGACCTTTTCTAACATTTTCTTCTAGAATCCTTAAGGTTTTATGCCTTAGATTTAACTCTGTTATCGATTTTGGATTAATTTTTGTGAGTGGTGAGAGATGGATCCTGTTTCAATCTTCTACATGTGGCTATCCAATTTTCCCAACACCATTTATTGAATAGGGATTCTTTCCCCCAGTGTATATTGCTGGCTACTTTGCAAAAATCATATGATCATCTCAATAGATGCAAGAAAAGCATTCAATAAAATTCAGCACCTTTTTACGATAAAAACTCTTAACAAACTAGATGGAATATACCTCAAAATTATAAAAGCCATATATGACAAACCCATAGCCAATATCATACTGAATGGGGAAAAGTTGAACACATTCCCACTCAGAACTGTAACAAGACAAAGATGCCCACTGTCAACACTTCTATTCAACATAGTGCTGGAAGTCCTAGCCAGAGCAATCAGGCAACAGAAAAAAATCAAGGGTATCCAAATGGGGAAATAGGAGGTCAAACTAGTGCTCTTTGCTGATAGTATGATCTTATATCTAGAAATCCCAAAGAGTCTTCCAAGAGACTGCTGGAATTAATAAATAAATTCATCAAAGTCTCTGGCTATAAAATCAATGTACACAAATCAGTAGCATTCCTATACACCAACAACAGTCAAACTGGGAATCAAATCAAAGACTCAATACCTTTCACAATAGCTACAAAGAAAATAAAATACCTAGGAATATATTTAACGAAGGAGGTAAAAGATCTCTGTTAAGAAAACTATGAATTACTGAGGAAGGAAATTGCAGATAATGTAAATAAATAGAAAAACTTATCATGCTCATGGATTGGCAGAATCAACATTGTTAAAATGTCCATACCACCCAAAGTGATCTGCAGATTCAATGTAATCCCCATCAAAATAACAATGACATTTTTTGCAGATCTGGAAAAAATAATTCTATGCTTTGTTTGGAACAAGAAAAGATCCCAAATAGCCAAAGCAACCTTAAGTAAAAGGATCAGAACTGGAGGCATCACTTTAAGAAGCTTTAAGCTATACTACAAGGCTATAGTAATCAAAACAGCATGGTACTGGCACAAAAATAGAGACATAGACCAATGTCTACATAGACAGAACAGAAAACCCAGATATAAAACCATCCACATATTGCCATCTGATCTTTGATAAACATCATTCTTAATAATCACATAAGGCAAATATTCTTATTCTCATTTTACAAACAACCACCAAAAAATTGATGCTCAGATTTTTAGTAATTTTCTTAAAGTATATAGAACATGATGTAATCTGGATTTCAACTCACATTCCCAGCCTCTAACCCAAAGCAAGGGCTCCATAAAGGACCACCCACAACATTTCTTCCCACAAGAAAAAGGCATAATTATGAAGATGACTATCTGTTAGTAACAAAAAAGTCAAGAGGAAAGTTCCCACAAACAAGGACTCAAAATATACAAAGACATATGTTTAAATTTCTCCAGAAGTACAAAAATAATAACTGAAACCTGAAAAATAGAAATTAAAGCTATATGTGCCATTTACAATATACCAATAGCACATAGTTGAGACCAATTATTTAGCATATTGTAAAAGAATTAGAAGTTTTAAAATGAACACTAAGCAGATTTAGAACCACTCAGAAATGTGCTTCTCCTCTAAAATTAACAAGGGTAGGATGTGTCTCACCCAGGCCTCAGGGCTGAGGAAATTGAGTGCTGGAATATGTTGGCTCTGTTCCAGGGAACTCTGAATGGAAAAAGGAGTTGTTAATGTCTACTCCCCTTCTGTGCATTATAGGAGCTCTGCTTAGAAAAGGACAATTCATTTTAAGTTTTTCCAGCCAAGATTGAGACAGTACATCAATATTCAGGAGTGATAAGACAACAGAACCTAGAACATCCCTGGTTTGGACTAAATAAAAAAATAAAGAGGAAAAAGAAAAAAAAAAACATTAAAATATTTAAAATATCTCATTTTCAGGCTGTCAAATGCTTCTGAAAAGTTAGCCCCTAAAACAGTATCTGGAACATGGTAGATTCCTCTCTGGTGAGAGAAAACGAACTAGTGCATTCATAGAAGCCATGATTACCATGAAAGTAGTTTACAGAATTATTTCTAAAGCATAAAAATACAATGTGAAATTTCACCGGATTTGATTTTGTGGTTTGGAGACTTGGGGATTATATCAATGTTTTCTAGCTGATTAGTTTAGGAATGAATTTCATAATCAGATGCAGCACCTCATCCTTGCAATCCTCATGTATTTTTGACCTTCGTAGTTAGTTCAAGATATGTTTATGTTTTCTCTTTAATCTTTTTATTTTTCGTAATGGCTTATTGAGATTATAATTCATATATCATAAATCCCCCTTTTAATCTGTACAATTGAACGGTTTTCAGTATATTCACAAAATTATGTGACAATGTCTAACTCCAGAATAATGTCGATATTCCAGAAAGAAACCCATTCAGCCACTTTCCATTTCCTGCTCCCTACAAATCCTAGCAACCATTAATCTACTTCTTGTCCCTATAGATTTGCCTACTCTGGGCGTTTCATGTAATGAGAATTATACAATATGTGGCTGCTTATATCTGACTTCTTTCACTCATCATGTTTTCAAGTTTCATCCATGTTGTGGCTTGTATAAATACTTTATTCCTTTGTATGGTCTTTGGGTGGATATAACACATTTTGTTTATCTATACATAAATTGTGGACATTTGGATTATTTCTGCCTTTTTGCCTATTGTAGATAAAGCTGCTATGAACATTTATGTGCACATTTTTGTCGAGACATGTATTTTGAATTCTCTTGGGTATACACACTTAAGAGCGGGATTGCTGAATAGTGGTAACTATATGTCTAACTTTTGGACACATTTTCAAACCATTTTTCAGAGTAGTCACACCATTGTACATTTCTACCTGTGATGTATTTACCTACAATCTCACCAACACTTATCTTTTTTAAAATCATAATTATTACAATGGATGTGAAGTGATAACTCACTATGGCTGTATTTGCTCTTCCTAATGGCTAATGATAAGCACTTTTTCATGTGCGTATCGGCCATTCAAGTCTTTCTCTATTTTTTAAATTGGGTTATCTTCTTTTTATTGCTAAATTTTACAAGTTTCTTACACATTCTGGATACAAGTCTCTTATCAGGTATATAATTTGCAAATAATTCTTCCCATTCTACAGAATATATTTTCACTTTCTTAATGATATTGTTCCCAGCAAAGTATTTTTTTAATATTGTGCAATAACTTTGGTAGTGATTGTGTCGTTGCTTGTGCTTTTGGTGTCCTGGCTAAAAATACACTGCCTAACTCAAGATCAAGATCATGAAGATTGATTCCTATGCATAGCCTAACAGTCTCACAGTTTTAGCTTTTGCATTCAGGTCTGTGACCAACTTTGAATTAATTTTTGTGAATGCGTGAGGTAGGAATCCACCTTTAATCTTTTGCATGTGGATACCCGGTTCTCCCAGCACTATTTGTTAATTTGTATTATCCTGTTTTTATTGTCAAAGAGAAATTGGCCATAAATGTAAAAATGGAATTTTGGACCATCAATTATATTCCACTGATCTGTATGTCCATCCTTATGCCATTACCACACCACCTTGATTGCTGTAGCATTTTAGTAAGGTTTGAAATCATTAAGTAAGATATCCTTAATTTGATTTTTCCTTTTCAACACTGTTTGACTATTTTGGTTCCCTTGCATTTTCGTATGGATTTTAGTACAGCTTGTCAATTTATTTAAAAGATTAAAAAGAAGTTGGTATTTTGATAGAGATTATGTTGAATCTGTAGACCAGTCTGAGGAGTGGTGTGATTTTAACAATATTACCTCTTCTGAACCACCAACACAGGAAATCTTACCATTTATTCAGGTCTTCTTTAATGTCTTTCAACAATATTTTATAGTTTTCAGTGTGCAAGTTTTGCACTCCTTTGTTAAATTTATTACGAAGTGTTTCATTCTTTTTGATTCTATTGTAAATGGAATTTTTTCTTAACTTTATTTTCAGATTGCTCATTGATAGTGTATAAAAATACAACTGATTTTGGTGCATTGACCTTGCTGAACTTTATTAATTCTGATAGTTTTTTGTGCATTCCTTAGGATTTTTTACCTACAAGAAAATGTCAACTGTGTATAGAGATAATTTTATGTTTTCCTTTCCAATCTGGATGCTTTTCTTGCTGTTTCCTTCCTGATTGCTTTGGCTAGGTCCTTCCGCACAGTGTTGAACAGAAGTGGAGAGAGTCAAACATCCTTCTCTTGTTCCTGGTCTTAGGGAGAAAGCACCCAGTCTTTCATGTCACGTACTAATATTTTGTTATCTGTGGGTTTTTTTATAGGCCTTCATCAGATTAGGGAAGTTCTCTAATATCTCTAGCTTTGGGGTATTTTTATCATAAAAGCGTGTTGGGTGATGCCAAGTGCTTTTCCTGCATTTCTGAGATGATCATATGATTTTTGTCCACTATTCTATTAATACATGCATTACAGTGAATGATCTTCCTATGCTGTATCCACTTTGTACCCCAGGATAAATCCCAGCAGGCCATGGAGTATAACCCTTTTTATACATTGCTGGATGTGGTTTGCTATATTTTGTTGAGAATTATTGCATCTATAGTCATAAAAGATATTGATCCACAGATTTCTTTTCTTTTGATGTCATTATCTGGTTTTGACATCAGAGTAACACGGGTCTTGTAGAATGGCCTGGGAAATGTTCATTCCTCTTTTATTTGTTTTCTTGAAAAAAGAGTTTAAGAAGAATTGGTGTTAATTATTGTTTAAATATTTGGGTAGAATTCACCAGTGAAGCCATCTGGCACTGTGTGTGTGTGTGTGTGTGTGTGTGTGCGTGTGTGTGTGTAAATGTGATTGTGAAATGTTCTGATTACTAACTCAATCTCTTTAATTGTTACAAGTCCGTTCAGACTCCTATATTTCCTCGAGTTCACTAGTTTGTGTCTTTTTTGGAATTTGTTTATTTTTTATCCAAATTATATCATTTTTGGCATCCAATTGCTCAAACAATTCTCTTATAATCATCTGTCTTTGAGGGTAATAGTGATGCACCTTCACTAATTCCTAACTTTTGTAAATTGCACCTTCCAATTTTCTTAGTTTAGCTAAAGATTTTTCACCTTTATTGATCTTTTGATAGTATCAATTTTACTTTCATTGATTTTCTCTACTCTCTACTGTTTTTATTTATTCTATTTTTTACTGTTTTGCTCTTTGTTTACTCTCCTTTTTATAGTTTCTTATGTTGGAATGTTATATTTATTTGAGATCTTCTATTTTAATAGAGGTAGGGAGTCACTCTCTGCTGCATTAACATAGTAGTCTGCTAATAATTGGACAGAGATTTCCTTAAAGGCCTCAAACCAGTGAATCTCCCAGCTTTTGTGAAGGGCTCTGTGTGAGTGCTGGTGTGTGCCTCCAATGCTTGAGCAGGCGTTTTAAATCCCTGCCTTAGCCTTCACTTCCTGCCTACATAGTCAGCCAAGGTGAGAGAGTGGGATCTTCTTGGTCTTTCCTGGGCATGTGCACAGCCCTCCTCATGGGGTGGCCTTTAGTATTTCCATGAATATAGGAGTCATGCATGTTCCCTAAGTTTTCCCCATTTTTCCTTTTTAATTTTTCGGTCAACCTCTTGTTAGTTCCAGCTAGTTTTGCCTCAGCCAGCAAACAATTGCCACCAAATGTTTTCAACAAATGCCCTGGGGATGAAGCTGTTGGCAAAAAGTGAACTCTGAGTTAGGTCAAATGAAAACAAGGCCCAACAGTGGAGGTTTTAGGTTGCTGCCAAACAGGTAAAATAGTTACAATTCTCTGGATGTGGGATTTGGGGAAGCTTCCATCTCATTTTGACCTCTGCCTTCAGTGGGTGTGGGGCTGCTGGTTTTCACAGCTATCAAACTTTCTCACTGGGCTGAGATGATGATTCAAGTTTCCAGATTGTTTGTTTTCAAGGTTACCTCAGAGCTGATGGAAAGAGAGCTGGATTTGGGCAAGTTACAACTACACAAACTAAGAAAGCTTGTGTTCTTCCTCTCAGCTCAGCCATTGAGCTGGACGCAGTGGCTCCCACCTATAATCCCAATGTCTTGGGAGGCTGAGGCAGGAGGATTGCTGGAGGCCAGGAATTCAAGACCAGCCTGGGCAATAGGACAAGACCCTCCCCCCCAAAATTCAACCACTTTTTTCTCAAATAAATACTTTATTTTTCAGATTATTTCAAGCTGTTAGTTAATTTTCAGTGTTTTGAAAATTGTTGCCAATGTTCTCATGGATTTTTTTTTCAAAAGTATTTTTTCTATCCTTCCCTAAGTGATTCCTTCCTTTCTCTTTAATCTTGAAGAGACATTTATAAGAAATATTCTGCTTGTCCTGGTGCAGAAGGTACCAGAATGGCAGTCAGAAGAGCTACAGACCAGGGGTGCAGACGGCTGCTGGCTTGAGCTGCAATGGTCTGACATGTTGGAGAAAGGGGTACACCATGGAGACCTCACATGGTGGGAGAGAAAGAAAGGGATTTGGCATCAGACTGACTGGGGCTAAGACTTCTTTTTTTTTTTTTTTTTTTTTTTACCATGACAGCCAAGTAACCATGAGCAAATTGCTTATCTTTGCTGAGCCTCAGTTTTATCATTATAAAGCAGCATTATTAGGGTTAAGGATTAAATAAAACAAAGTGGATGGAGCTCCTGACTCAGTGGTTGGTGCAGAGCAGTAGCACCATCCCTAGTCATTACACTGCTACCCTGATGCAGTGTAGGTCAGGAAAGCATTGTGGAAATTTGTTCGTGCCTTCCTGCATTTCAACTTCCACCGCAACTGTACTACATCCTTCTTTTTTTCCAGCCCTCATATGCTTTTGTCCCCAGGCCTTGCATTTCCAACATCTGTAGGCTGGACTCGCAAAGCCTCCTTGCAAACCCTCCATCAGGTGCTGCTATCTCTCCTGGGTCCTAGATAATGATCTTCCTAGAAAATTATCCATCCTGATGCTAACTTCTCCCCTGGAAACCTGCCGAGGGGCCACCCCTCCCTTTGCCCAGCACTGCCCTGCAAGAATCTGCGACACTGAACTAGGAGAGATGTTGGGCTGGCCCATAACTGGCTCTCTCAAACTCAGGCTGTGTGTCTCAAGTACGCTATGACAAAGAAGTGCTGAGAAATTCTGGAACTTGCGTCAGCTTCTGTGCTTTGTTGATGGTTGGAGGCAGCTATCTTCATAAGGGACAGGGTATGACAAAGGACAATAACTTCCGGAGATGGTACCTAGACTCTGTACATCCCTACCAAATAGCGCTCTTTGCAATTCCGAACAGGACATGGACACGAGGACCGCGTGTAGCATGCCTAGGTGAACTGTGCAATATACTAGGTTGGCTAATGGAGCTTCTTTGCAGAGCAGGACCCCGAGGGCTGGTGGGCATTTGTGTCCCGTCTCACCCATCCCAAACCCTTCGCTCTCCTTCAGACTCCAAAACGACCCTGTCTTCTTCTCCCCTCAACGAGATGAGGATTCTCTACCGTCTTCCTCCTTCCCCTCCCGTCCATTTTGAGACAATTCTGCGTTGTCATCTTCCTTTACCCCTTCAGAGGACGTGGGACTCTCTCACTAGACCAGGGCTGGCCCCTCCTTCTGGGTCCTGAACTCCGTCTCCTTTGCGTGTCTGTCCTTCTGGCCATGGAGTAATCCACCCAAGCTGGAGGGACAAGAGCAAGGGCCGGGGAGGCCGAGTCAGCAGGAATGAGCCAGGACTGCCCTGGTCAGGCCAGCCGTGCCGCTTTGACACGCTGCCTACCCATCGATAAGCACGACAGGGAGATTCCATGTGAAAAACAAATAAACAAAAGAACCCTTGATTTCTCTGATTTTCTCCTTTTCTTCTCATCGCGTCCAAAGTGCCGGGGAAAGCAGTCCACCGTGGCTCCCTCCCCACTCTGGTTTTCCACAGTCGTCACTAGGTGGTGGATTCTGTCCTCCTAAACTCATCAGTGAGCTTTAGCCCACTTAGTTTTCTACGAAATCTGGTCACTGGCTTGCTCTTCTTCTTAAAGCTTTCTCTTCCCCTGAAATGCGAGGAACTGTTCTCCCCTGGTTCTCAGCACCCGCCTGTCCACTTCTTGGGTGAAGGGGACTAGTAAACGTCTGTGGGGCGGTCACTGCTTCCCAAGAGGTGGGGCTCTCCTCGGGCATGTGACGCCTTCTTTCTCTGGGTCTCTTCCCCCAGCAGAGGGCCCACTCCAGGGGAGGACACTGATACTAGTTCTGCGGACCAAGAAGAGGACTGGCAGGGCTTCATGTGAATATGCCTGGGCAGCGAGGGAGCCCCGTGAAAACCCCGTGCAACTGAAAAGAGGGTGTGGCAGAGCAGGAAAAGGACAGGCGGCAAGGAGGCGAGGCAGCCCCTGTCCCCTTCCTCAAAGCTGCTCCTGTGGATGTGCTACTGTGACTGGCTTTGGAGGAGCGAGGCATTTGGGAGGGAAAAGATTGCATAAGCCGGGCCTGGCCCTCAGGCTGCCAGTCTTCGGTGACACACACGTATATGTTTAGGAGACAGAGGGACCAGCGGGGGCTGCAATCCGAGCTATTTCATGAGCCCCGATAAATTAGAGCTTCCTTGAAACTAAGTCTGTAAGGAGACAGCAGGCCTTCCTACATAGAAAAACTACGGTGCCCCTCCATGCAAATGTATATTCACGCACGCAGTACCCGTGCTTACCACAGGAATGGCCAGTGGTGGGTTTCTGCCCTTAGCCTGGCCGCAAACTTCTCCTGGAGGACTCTGAGTCGGGTCACACAGCCCTATTGTCACTCCCCAGCTACTGAGCACAGCTGTTTACAATCCACCCTGTCCCCGCCCCAGGCAGCCTGGAAAATCCCTGTAATTTCAAACAGGCCTGGTCTCCAAGCCACCCCTCTCCCCGGCCCCCCACGGCAAGGTGGGGACTGTGACTCAGCCTGGGCCCCCCGGAGCACCTCTCTGTGGGCTATCCCGCCAGGAAGTCGTGCCGGCCCCAGTGGGAGTGAGACATGGGAGGGCTTTGTCGGGACGGCTGGGCTCTGGGCTACAGAGCGGGGAGGGTGTTCCTTGGGAGCTCTCCAGGCTAAATCAATCCTTTCCCTTTCAGCTTAGAGATAAAAACCTTAAGTGCCATTTGAGCACTCAGCACCCAGGAATGTCCCCACACAGCTGACAGCCCTTGGCTTCCATTTAGAACGTGTGAGATTGCTGGCTGCCAGACCCACCCCTGCGGTTTAGCGAATGCCAAGAAAGTCCTGGAAGTGAATGAATTAAATAGCCATAGTCCAGGCATGTAGTCCTCACAGCGAGAGTTACTCAGCACCCTAACATAGCAGATCCGGATGTGTGGGTTACAATAATCCCTCATATTTATATAGCACTTTTTAGTTTACAAAGCACTTTCCAGTCCATTAGTGCATGGGATCCTCCAGGCGGCCCTATGAAACATCGGGGAAGCTATTATTAGTCTCTCCCCACTCTGCTCCCATAATTCTTTGTGCAAACCTCCTGGAAAACACTCACCGCTCGGTGCTGTGATGACTTGCTTGCAGTGTGCTACAGCGAAAGAACACGGGCTTCGGGATGGAACGGCCCTGCCATTTCCCATCTGCCCGGCTGAGGTTGGGTACTTGCCCTCTGTATGTCTTAGTCCTCCCGTTTCTAAGAGTAGGGTAAGAAGCTGATGCTCTCACCTGATGGTTGTGAGGATTGAAGAACAGAACGCATGTGAGAGTACCAAACACACTGCCTGGAATGCGGTCAGTCCTCAATAAAGATTGTGTCCGCTTTTCCCCAGTGACAATGTGAGTGACCCCAAGGTTGGCCCCACGCTTTATTTATTTTGTATGTCCCCAGAGCTTAGCATAAGATTTGGTAAATGGGCATTGTTTAAAAATAAGAAAGAACAAAAATGTTGCATCAATGAAGGAATCCTATTTTACAATATGTAAGCAAGTAAACAGACGCCCAAAGTGGTTAAGTGCTCTATAAGGGTGGAACTGGGACTCCTGGTACCTTATCTGATGTTCTTCCCACCATCGCAGGTTCTCGGAGATCTGCTGTCAATCTCCCCATCAGCTGAGTAAACTCCTTCTCCAACCACCATCCTGGACTGCTCAGACACTTGCTGTCAGTGCTCCTGGCTCTTTCCCAGTGAGCTCAACTCTTCAGGGAAATGTAAGAGGCACGTTTGCAGGGAATGGCCAGGAAACCTGGTTGGCCAGCGTCCTTTAGGTCTAGGTTATAGCTGCGCAAATTAGCCCATCCATTGATATGCAGAGTAAGCACTGAGCCCTAAAGATGGTTGGAAAACTGCCTACTGAGGAAGTGTAAGTTAAAAGTTGATTCAAAAACCATTTCTGTTTGGTCTCATCTAGGTAAATGGATGCCAAATTGATCCTTTCAATTTCAAAATCGAATTAAGTTAAACTTCAGTTTAAAACCTTCAGTGGCTTTCCATTATCACTTAGATTCATGGGCAGAGTCCTAACCTGGCCTGAGTCCCCAGAGGACCCGCGGGAGCTCTGACACCGAGCACTGGACAATTCCGTCACCTCTCCCTCATAATTCCTCCTCCGGCCCACTGGCCTTCTCATAGTTTGTAGACTGTCACCTTCCTCCCCTGAGCGCAGGGCTTCATCTCACCAGAAATCTGGCTTCCACCTTCCCCTAGTTAAATCTTCTTCAACTTTTGGCTTAAATGTCACCTCCTCCAAGAAGCCTTCCCCAGCTGCCTGGTGCAAGTGAGTTTCCTGTGTGACGTGGCACAGGGAACAGTGCCATTTTCCTTCAGATCCCTCATGTCACCGTAAAGCACACACTTTTATTGTGGTTACTGAGTAATGTCTGTATCCCTCCCGAACCCCTCCTGAAATGTAAACTCCATGGGAACAAAGGTTATTCTGGTCTCTCTTACTTTTGTATCCTCAGCACCTGGCACATAGTAGGTACTCAGTATCTGCCAAAAGGAAATTTGTTAACTAGAATCTTGGTCTGACTGACTGAGAAGGCTGCCCCCGACTAGGGCCCCATCGGGCTGGCAGGGTAGAGGGGCAACCAGGTCACTAGTGCTCAGTGAGCTTTGGGAGCCCAGGGACCTCTCCTAGAATGACAGGCTCAGAGCTGAAAGAGATTTTAGGTATCATCTAACCCTAAACTTGCTCTCCTCCCAAACCTTGCAGGGTGTGTATTCCACCTGATAAATGGCTTTCCAGGCTGTGCTCAGGCTGACTCTGTGCAACAGATCTACATTAATAGATGACAGGATTGCATCACCCAAAGAGTCCTTCAAGAACTGTGTAAGGACAGAAAAGGGTAGAAACACCCAGAAGAACTATATCCACATTTAAGAACAAGCTATTTCAAATCTAATAAGCAGGCAGGCAAAAATGTATATAAAATTATGGAAATAAGTCTGACTGGTATTTTGGTATTAACTTTCAGTTCTTCCCTGCTAGACAATCAACCTGCCCTTGAACAATGACCAGCTGCACCGAAGTCTCCTCTGGTCTGCTTTCCACACTCTCGTGTCACTTTCGTTGTCTGTTAGACATGGTGAACCAGCCTGATTACATCTTGCTTTTGGTGTAGATGTTGTAAGTACCAAGAGCTCTCAGCAACTCCCTCATTTGCTCAAAATTCAGTACTTAAAATATAAAATCTTTTTGTTTAAATTACAAAGGGCTCTACATGTGCATTTCTATTGCTTTGGCAGAACTCCTGTGTTTCATTAATTTCCATGTGTCCGGGATCTAGCTTTGGGACACTAGCAAGTTGCACTGAATCGTTGCTATTTCTGGGTCTAATTTTTGCAGTCAGATCCAGAAAAAGGGTGAATCTGTGCCTCGCAGGCACAGAGCTGTGGGAGGAGCACCCTCCTCTGACAGTTTCCTAAAGAGCTGTGAACATCTCCCAGGACCACGACCAAGGGAGGAGGTTTAGAGTCTGCATAAACACAATTATTTTCAGATCGAACATAGCCTAGAAGGTACTTTTCTACTTTTCACATGGGCTTTTCTCTGTTTTTCTTTTTCTTATTCTTTTCTACAAAAGTCCCTTTACTGTGTCCCCACGTTACAAATACATGCTTGCCCCAGGCTTTGACTGAATTTTCTGTCTGTTTAATACCTACTCCATATGGGATAGATTAACACAAAAAGCTTTAACCTTGTACAACACTCAGATGCTTTCATGTAATGGCCGTGAGGCTGGGGGTGGGGCCTGAGCACATAAGTGGGTGCGTGTACCAAGAACAGAAATCCATTGAGCTCCCCCAGACCAGACGTCTGCATTCTGGGGGACTCTCAGCAGCCAATAAATTTGGCTTGAACTTTTTTATGTCGTGCATTCTGCTGTTACAGCAAACCCTTCTTTCTAAACTAAGTATAATTGCAAGATACTATTCTGAGTGCCAAAAACGTCAACTGTAAGTTGCAAACACGGACACATTTAAACAGAACCATATGTTAGATTGAAAGGAAAAACGAGAAAAGAACCAATCATTCTACCTTTTGCTGAAGAGATAAATCGCAATGAAGCAATCATGTCAGAAAAGAATTATGAAACCAATGACCATCATGCAATAATGTACTGACACGTTTTCACTAGGAAAGAATGTTATCAGTGCTCCACGCACCTCATGGCTAGATAGAGCCTTATATCAACCTAACACATTGAAGACAGAGGTACCATACCAGTGAAGCTTATTTAACATTTAACTAACTTACTACATTCTGCGCCAAGGTCATGGGACTGAAAGTTAGGAGAGTTTGGTTTTGTCGCCATCTGTCAGGAACTACTCCTGTAGCCTTGGATGACGGCTTTCTGTTCCACTCAGGACAAAGCCCGCAGTCTTTGCAAGGTCCTGTGACATCTGTCATCATCATCGCTCCATTATAATCCCATCCTTCTTGGGCTCATTTAATCCTCGGGAGTACCTTATGAGGTAGGCTGTGGCTTAACCCCCAGTTCTACATCTATGAAACTGAGGTTCCAAGATTTTAAGTAACTTAACCCAATATATAGAGGTAGGAATTGCAGGGTCAGGATTATAACTGAGATTTATTTTGATTTTCCATTGGGTCTTGGTGTATTTTTTTTCTTTAACATGCTCGCTATGCTTTAATTGACTCATCTGGACCAGGAGAGGTTTAGGTCATATTTCCATACCTCAAATTGTAGTATGTTTATTAGAGAGGTACCTGAACTATTTTTAGCTGGTCATAGACCCACTTTAGGAAAAAAAAAAAATTAGTGTGTGTTTGTGTGTGTTTTTATGTTTTGAAAGCATAAAACTAGCTTATTAAATTCAAGATTTAATGGATATTACTGCTTAAGATGAGACTAAATTTATGTAACATAAAAAGGAGCTGATTTAAAAAGTAGTTAGAAATAATTATACTGTATATGGGGAATGAAGATTCAAAAAAATTATATAAGGATGATATCCAAATACTTGAAAATAGTAAAACAATGAGGTGAATAATCCCAAATAGTTCTTCCAGCTCTAACAGTTTAAGAATCAGTAATTTTCCTTAATAAGAAAGGAAACATGATTTTAAAGGAAGCTCGAATGTAGAATAACTTAAAGTTGGAGATATAGGAAACCACTAATATGTAAAAGTCAAAATGGTAATACAAAAAGGGATTAACACTGAGCTTTAGGGGATTTCTAACACTTTTTTTTTAAATTTTAGAATAGACTCATCTGGTCACTGTGACCATCTTTCTCCATCGACTGGAGTTAGTAAGCATTAGAAGCGCCTGGATTAACCCACTTACCTATAGTGTCATCTAGTTGCATTTCCAATTCTTGTGCAACGGGGGCTTCAGATCAGGCCTGTCTGCAATTACGTGGCGTGAAACACAGTCGCTCTGCAACCCAGGCTGGCAGGCAGTGCAGTGCATGTTTTGAAACGATTTGACACTAGATGATGTTTGAAGTGGCAGGTTTTTCACTGAGGATTTGCTGGTTCTTCGGCATGAAGTTATGACACAGAGCAGTGCAAAGGTTACTGACAAATACACTACCTATCCTGAAAGGAGTAGCTTTCTGATCCGTTTCAAAGCACCCACATAAATAACATTAATAACTTCATTTAATAAAGGCTGCTAGCTAATCTTAGTGCAGCTCATAAAATGTAGGTGCTTTTAGAGCATTTAAATTCTATATCGACGAAATTGAAACTTTCTAGATAAGATGTGAATTCAGCAGAAGAGTGATTTTCCACAAAAACAGTGGTTTAACCACTTAGTACATGGTAGAAAGTTTCCTTCTCATTCCCAAGATTTGTTTCCTTCACTCAAATCTCAATCTCTCCTCCTTCCCGCCTACTTCTCATCGTCAACTTCATCGTATTTATTTATCTACCCTTCTGTCTATCTACATCTATTTATCACCTATCCACACATATACACAAGATTAACCACTTATTTTGTGGGGTCCAGTACAAAATGGAAATTTTGGGTTTTTTGTTTAAAACTTATTAAGAATTTCAAGATGGAAACAGCAGAGCATTAAACCCCCTGCTGAACCTGGGCCCTGTGTGAGTCAGGTTGCAGGCTCATGAAGTGTGTGTGTGTGTGTGTGTGTGTGTGTGTGTGCATGCGCGCGCGTGTGTGTGTGAGTGTGTGTGTGTGTCATTATCCTTATTTTTCCTGAAAAGTGCCATATGCTCAGAAACTTGAACTTCATACCTTTGGGCAGTATTTTATCCCTCATGTGTGATGTCTGAGTCTTGTGACTTTGTATGAAGTCTTTCTTTGTGTCCAAATTATAGTGGGTGACATATTTTTATATACAAAGGTCCATGTGGCACTTTTATTTTGCCACAGAACTACGCAAATATCTTGTGCTATACGACAGCTGATGCATTTCTCTGAATTACTCACCAAAGGGCCTTGGTATCAGCCAGTCTGAGCTTCTCTGGAGTCAGTTTGCCCCAAACGGTCCTATGTAACTCGGGACCTCCCAGTTTCTCTTAAACAGAAAGGTGGCACCTAAGTGAAGCCACCAGAGAAGGTGGGTAGGGACACAACCCAGGGAGCCACAGAGCAGATGTGCTCATCCCCTTGACTCCTCGTGGGGCACTTTTGACCCCCTCTTGGCCCAGGCCCCTGTCGATTTTAGTGTCCCGGGTCTTGCTGCTCTGGCCAGCCCAGCCCTGGACGACCTGCTCTCGTGCTCTGGCCTCCACTCCACTTCTGCCTCCTGCTCCCTCTGCCGTCCTCCCTCTGTGTCCTCCGGCTCTGCTCCCCCCGTGGAGAAGCACTTCCCAGGGCGGAGGCCACCTCTCCCTGGTGAAATGTGTTTGGCTCTTCTCAGCTAATTATTTTGTGTGTTTACAAAGTCACATTCTTAAAGGATTTCCTTGAAGACTGTTAGGAAACGAGGCTGAACTGGGTAGGCCAGACTGAGACTGCAGTTACTTATTCTCTTGAGCTCAGACGGGGCAGCCTAATGAGGAGAATCCCTCCCATAGCGATGCTACCTGGGTAGCCAGCTCCCTGCATCGTGGACGGCAGATCAGAGCGACCTCAGCCATCACCTGGGATTCCAAACGCTTGACTCAATATTTAAGGAATTGAGGCTCAGGGAGACCATTTCTGTCTTTATAACATAAACACAAGATAGACTTGCCCACAATATATATTCATAAAGCCTTAGCCCGGCCTTCGAAACTCTTCACAATTTCTTCTAAATTTTCCCTTCTTACATCCCTTAGGCACAATGGGCTAATTGCAGTTCTTCGTCACAGAAAGCACATTGTCACCTTTTCATTTTTATTCATACAATTCTTTTTCTAAAGAAGACATTTCACCTCCTGTCTCCCGCTTCCCACGTCTGGTCAGTTAGCCTTTCCTTATTTACCGTACACGTCTCTGCAAATCCTCTTGTTGTGTCGTTTAAGTGTCCCGTTATTATTTAAGGCATTTTCCCTAAGCTTACTTTTCAAACATTGACTGAGATTCCTGTAATGTGGTACCCATTAGGCTGGCCCTTGGGGTCCAAAGAGGAACATGGCACACTCTTTGCCTTCGAGGAACTCAAAGGGTAGGAGACGGATGTAATGCCAAGAACCACAAAGACAGCATGAACTGCAGGAACTGACGTGCGCCTACAGGGACGCAGAGGTGTGTCTAACTGCAGGTACCAGTGAAGACCCCCCAGAGCAGGTAGGGCCTCAGTGGAGATTTCAGAAGTCACTAGAAATTCTATAGATTAGAAAGCTTGAGTTAAAGTATCAGCAAATAGGAAGAAGAACCCTTAACACCCTAACACACTTCAAAATTCATTAATATTCCAAGAGGTTACCCTAACGTTTATATAATTCTTTGTGACTTAGAGGTCATGAGAGCTCTGTTTCTTCTTGTACATGATTAAATTTCTTGCTTTTCATGACAAGAAAGAGACCTATATAAGTATCCATTGACTGAGCAAAGTGATTTGAAAAGAAAAGTTATATTGCCAAATACAAACAAGAAATGTGAAGTGTGTTCTCCAAGTGAGGTTCACGGCATTTCATGAACATTAACTAGTGTGCCACCCTCACAAAGGAAAGCAATACAGAATCAGAAAATATTAACAATATTGTGATTTTTATAGACTGTCTATACCAATTTCTTTTCTTTTACAAGCCTGCAAAGCTGAGTGAAGAGACACGCTTTTTTTTTTTTTTTTTTTTCCACAAGTCACAGAGCTCATGAGCTGTGAGTAAAAAGTCATCTATTGTCCCAGCCTCCAGCATGCTGCTTTATGCCTTTTCCTGGTAGGACACTTTTAAGGTGAAATTCAAGAGCATTGTTACCTAATGGTAAAAAGCACTGCTAAACCAAGTAATGACAGATGTGCCTGTCATTTAAGGAAAGCCAGAAGCAGCATCTATGGGCTTTAGCTACCAGGAACTCTGTTCAGGGCAAGATATGAAGGATAAATGCTACTGTCCGATAGGGTCTTTGCCTCCATTTAAGGTGGAAAAGAGATTATTGTGAAAATTGATAAAGCAAAAATGATGGGCAGTAGTGAGCTCATTATGCATAGATTTGCCAGGCAACCAGAATGAAAAAGTGATGAAGTTGGTCTACGGATGGTACTCACATGGGGTCCACGGGAGAGCTTTGGCTCAGAGTGGGTGCAAGTGAGGAAGCCAGCAGACGTCTGAAGGCAAATGAACGTGCTCACGCCATCGGCCTGGCTAATTGGCTGGTGCTTTTCAATCCTGGCAGGGGTGGATTTTCTGAAACAAAGTAGAAATATTGTAATAATTCAGCTGATAGCATCTTTACAAGGCTCTGGAAGGCACTCTCGGGATTGCTATCTTTTTTCTTCCAAAATCCCTTAAAGGTTATCTTTTTATCAATAAAATACTCATACTTCATTTTTCAAAGGTCTCCAGTGCCCATAGAAGGATTGAAACAAAATGAGCCTGTAAAAAAATATGCTGTAAAAACGATGGTGACATTTCTCGGCAAACAATTGAGAATTTCCTACGTTTGGTTTGCCTTTGATGATAATTAGTTAACAGCATTCAACTTGGTTCACCTTTAAGGACATTGTCAAGATAATGTAGCCCCATTGCCTTTTAATTATTTTAATCATTAAAACATTGCGCTAATACGTGCTGGTCTCATTCTGTGGGAGTTGAAGCTTGTAAACTCAGAGAGGGAAACCAATTTGAAGCTAGCAGAGAAAGTGCAGTAAACTTATGAGTTAATTGAACAAACCCTCATTGAGCACCTACCATGTGCCGGGCACTGTGCTTACAGCTGGGGAGATGTAAACAGGAATTAGCCCTGGTTACTACCCTCCAGAGGCTTACAGACTCATATAACTAACTATAAACCATTTGATAAGTGATCTAATAGTGCCGTAAACAAAGCATTTTGAGAATGTAGAGACGGGAGCAAAACATTCGCCTAGTAGCATTGGCAAAGCCCCTCAGTTAATGTTCTTTCGATGGAAAATGGCCAAAAATGCAATCCAAACTGGCTTAAAGAATAAGGGAATATTTTTGAAATAGGGACAAAAATACCAGGGGTAAAATTAGGTTCCGGGACTCAACTGGTTTTATCAGACTCTGCTTTTCTCATCCCCTCTCTTGGGTCCATTCTCCTGGTGTGGGGTGGGCTTCCTTCTCCCAGCAGGAGTAAGGGCAAGATGGAAGCGTCAGTTCCAACGTGACATTTCTTCCAAGTACAAGTACAGCAGGAATAAGACCTGCATGTTTCTTAAAGAACTAACAATGGTCTTTTTGTATCTTGATTCTGAGCCAATTAAGGGGATGAATTATTCTGATCAGGCCAATTAGAGTCAACTCCATCCAAACCTCATGGGTTAAGATCCTTGAAAAAGTGACTCCCCACACACAAAAATCATAGTATCGCGTTAGTAGAAGAAATTGCAAGGGAAGTGATTGGGGTAACAAAAATAAATGATATCTGTGCTGTAAAAGCATGAACACAGAGAACGAGACCAGGAGTGCACGGCCGTGTGCCAGGAGGATGGTGGACGCAGGGTGTCAACTATCAATGTACACATACCTGGGATTGGTATCCTTCTCCATCTGTAAATTAGCAAAAAAGGCTCAAAGAGGTAGCATTATGACAACAGCTTACAGATGCGGACACAAAAATGTGAACACAAGGGGTTTTTGGGAAGCAGTAAACATTCTGTAGGGTAAGGGTTGAGGGAGGCATCCAAGATGAACAAAATGCCAGGCCACAGGGTTAACAACAGTATTCCTAGGTATCTCTCCAGCTAAATTGCTTATCTGTAAGGGTCGATCATTAGAATATATGTTGTCTCTTAAGGGAAAGGTGTATGTAATTAGGTGATTTGGATCTGCAAAGGGCCTCCTAGTGAACAGGTACCCACAGAAGCTGGTGAGAAAAGTAGAAAAATAGGTAGGAAATAAGGTAATCCTGAACCCTTCTGCCTGCTGATATACACAGACACATGATTCCCAAAGAACCCTAAAAGCCCTGCTCTGTTCACCTCCTTTCTCTCTTCCATTCTTCTTGATGAGGGTACCAACAAGTCAGCAAAGGTGAAGTTTGTATCTGTTCAGAATTGTTGTATAGGGAATGGAGAATTATTTCTTGCCCACATAAACTCTTCCACTTCCAGACTTCATGACCCAAAAATCACTGAAAAGTTATGATTGCATAGCCAGTCTCCATGGTTAGGACTCATTGAACAAATTACTTTGACTCATTTTATAATTTTAAGATCTAGTCTAATTGGCCACAGCAATAGCTATTATTTTCTCCTTATTTGAAAGCAAACTGTGGTTTGGGGAATTTTGACATAAACTGTGGTTAATTACAGCATATTATTATGAAAAGGAAAGAAAGAAATGCATACAGAGAGAAATAGAATCAGGCTTTAAGTGCGGCTGCTATTTCCTGGGAGAGGGAAGATGAGCCTTCCTGAGCCTTGAGGCCGCAGGTCGGAAGCAGGGATGTGTGCCGAGTGCGGGTGGGGCTGGCCTGGCAGGTGAAGCCCCTTGCACAGGGCAACTCCTCCTTTGCATGCACCAGTGATTCTGCCAGGAGCATTGTGTTTTTCTCCCCAAACACTCATGCTTCACCTTTGCCTTCCTAATTCATACTTACCCATGAAGATTAAACTCAAAAATGTCACCCGGGGTGTCCCTGCCTCCTCCGGGTCTTGTGCAGTGCCCCTCCTGTGAGCACCCACAGCTCCCTGTTTGGCCTTCCAGCATTTTCTACACTGGTTTCTAATCCCTAAGTCCACCACTAGTCGTTTTCCCTCCAGATTCTGGGCAGGAGGGACCACACCAACGTCAGCACTGTTGAATTCCAGGGACCACTGCGGAGCCTTAGATAACCTGGGTGATCATAAATATTTGTTGAATGAATGAATAAATGAGTGCATGAATGAATGGGACACCTAAATAACATGCCTGATGATTTATGCTCCACTTACTGGGGTGGAGAGAGGCAGATCCGTGGTCAGTTTGAAGTTCACTTGGCTGACACAGACCAAAGAGTATGTGACCCATGTTCCATAAAGTATATCCGAGGGTCGTTGTGCCTGCCCTGTTGCTGTCAGTCCACAGCTCACTGGATCGAACGGCAGTTTGGGCACAGACTAAAGAGCGCCAGACGTAGAAAACGCAGGATCAAATTCCAGCTTTGCCATTTATAACCTATTCGATATCATGATTCCACCTCTCTGAGCCTCTTTACTAACTTACAGATGGAGAATAATAAAAATTACACATATATACATAATTTTAAATTAACTTACAGATGTTAACTATGTAATTGATAATAATATGTAATTTAATATACAAAGGCTGTCCAGAAAGTATCCAGCCATGTAATATGAAAAATTATGAAAATTATGGCTGGATAGTTTCCGGACGGCCCTTGTGTATGAGCCTGATAGAGTTACTGTGAAAGTTAAATAAGAAAATAAAAAAGCTTTGTGAAATGGGAAATGTCACTTAAAGAGTTGCTGCAAAACCAAGTCTGCCACCTGATGTACCCTGTTGGCCCCATGCAGACCTGACCAGAGAGCTCAGGGCAGCCTTGGCAAGAGCCGGGCTCAGAGCTTCTCTCTTTCCCCTCACATTTCATTCCTCAGTGACAAGTGGATTTTGGTTGGCAAAATGAATTAGCTGTGCTTGGTTTTCTTTCTGTCATGTGGACAAAGTGACGTGTCGTGGGCGGTGGCCCCCAGGAGAGTTAACTTTGTAGTGGAAACACAGACACATCTTGCCCTGGCTTTGCTCCTGCATTTGTAAAACTGTGCATAGCTTAAGGAAAATCCATTCAACATCTTCTGATTCATTACTCTCCACCCACTAAAACATTGTTTTGGAAAAGTAATTTTATGTCCAGAAACCTTACAGTTTCATTTTACAGGTCCTTTTAAGGTTTTATATTAGAAGCAGAGGAAATAGAACCACACTCTGCCTCCTTATCCAGCCCTGCACACACTTAAACCCCTACAGCTTGGAGATTGGTTTGACATTTAGATATTAGCATTCATGCTGACTCTAAATGTAGTCAAAAGCACCCTTCTCCCTTTCAGTAAATGAATTTTCAATTTACCAATAAGAAAATCACAGTATTGGGCTGTGCTAAACCTGACTCAACTTTGCATTTGTTGTATAATTAATATTAATTGAATATGCATTGATTTTGTTCTTTGGACTAATGGAGTAATTTCAAAAGAATAGCTTGTTTCAGTAATTAAGCGGATTAAAATAGATAACATATATTTCTTGCTTAATCAGTCCAATAATTGAGTTCCACTAGTTTAAATTCACATCTACTCCCTATTTAATCAAAGTTAAATGCTGTGTTTATCCGAAAGCTAAATAACGTATGGACAGTACATTTAACCAGAGAATCACATTTCAGAAACAACCACTAGTATACATGCAGTGTTCTTACTTTAAGTTCATCAAGAATATTTTTTTTTTTAAAAACTGTAGGAGTGGGCCAGAACAGCAAGGCTGCCTCTGGTTCTGAAGGCCTGGGGCGGGGCCGCTCATTTGACTATCTGCAGAGTCACGCTCCGTTCCCTTTAAATGAGATGATTGGAAGTTGTTTCCTCCTTTAAAATTCCAGATGTGTCAAAATAGTAATTGCTCTTAATGCCTACAAAGAAAATATTTATAAATGTTCTCATGCAAATCATAAACTAGTAAGGGGAAGATTTTTAAATGAAATTTGTCCCAATCCCCTCCTCTTTTGGAAGCATGATACGTATAGTGGTCTGCAGAAAATAATGCAACAGGTTACCAAGCAATTGTACTGTAACTATTCCCCATCACATTCTGAGGTTAATCATGATCTTACCTTTGAATGGTGTATTATTGAGCCCAAATGATTTTCATTGAAATTGCAATGAAAACTCTGATTCCTTACATAATTATTAATAGAAACAGGCAGCATTAAGTGCAATATTCCAGGCATTGAGATGCTTTGTCTGCATTGCCTCATATAATTTATTTAATCCTAACAACATCTTAGTGTCGTGGGTACTATGCTCATCTAACTTTGTAGAAGAGAAAATGGAGGAGAAAACTTCAGCAACGACCTTAGGGAAAGATTGTCTCAGAGGTGACGTGTCAGCTAAACATTGAAAGGTAAATAGACAGCCCCCAAGAAGAATTCTGTTAACTTGGAGGGACTGTTTGTGCTCCCCTCAGTGTTCATCTAATAGAATAATATTAGTGCAGATTCCATTTCAACAAATTAAAATAAAAACACAAACTAGACATATACTAAATGAGAATAGCTTTGCTAACCTGGTGGGATTACGGGTGATTATTTGCTTCACAACTTTCCACATTTAGTTTAATGTGATTTGCCCCATTAATAAAATTTAAATTTTTAAAAAATATTATTCATAAGAAAATCCTACAAAAACAACAAAAAAGACATCAGGTACTTCTAGTTCACATAAAGTTGTCACTGAACCCAAGCCAAACAGTTCTTCCTTTCCTGAATATACACTTCAAAACTATTAGCCATGGCCAGGCACACCTGTAATCCTAGCACTCTGGGAGGCCGAGGCGGGTGGATTGTTTGAGCTCAGGAGTTCGAGACCAGCCTGAGCAAGAGTGAGAACCCGTCTCTACTAAAAATACAAAGAAATTAGCTGGACAACTAAAAATGTATAGAAAAAATTAGCCGGGCATGATGGTGCATGCCTGTAGTCCCAGCTACTGGGGAGGCTGAGGCAGAAGGATCGCTTGAGCCCAGGAGCCCTGTGCCTCAGTTTCCCCATCTGTATAATAGAATAACAATGGTGCTTAAGTCACTCTCTGGCTTTTGCAAAGATTAAATAAGTGCATACATAATAGGTATCAGGTAAGTGTTTTGCCATTGTTTTTATTTTCTCTTTTGGCTACTTTTCTTAATTGGATTCACACTTTGGACATTTAGAGGGTGATCAGGAAGGCAGGACATTACCAAATCCAGGGAGGAGGCTGTGTCACACATCTGGGAGTCTCTCCCTTCAGTGTGTCTCTTTGGGAGCAGGACTGTGCCCTCTCCGCCGTGGTGTCCCCTGGCTGACTGCGGTGGCAGCACACAACAGGTCATCTGTAGACACTGGCAGAGGTGGATGCTGTTTGGCTCTATATAAGTCCATTAAGCTCTGGAACCCCTTCTATATATAAAAAAAATAAATAGAGTTTTATCATTTACATAATACAATTCATGTCTTTCCTTTGGCTTCCGATGTGCATATCATTACTGTTTCCTCCTTCACTATTTTACAGGAAAAAATCCCCACTGTGCTTCTAGATATGCTTCTAGTAGAGACAAAATAGAATTTATTTTTTATTGTCAAAATTACATATTGAAACTTAGCAACTTGTGCATTTCTTGCTGGAAAAAACCAACTTTATCGTGCTTAGGTTTCATAAGAGAAAACGGCAGTTACTCTTTTCTCTAAACTAGAATAAAAATGGCAAACTGGAAGGAAAAAGTAACATGAACTTAATTCATACCTTAGGGTCTAATGCAAAGCTATAAAGATTTCTACTGTTTCTTACTTCAGACTTGAAAAGATGGTTAAGGATATTTGCTTTAAATTTAGACAGAAAGAGGCTATGAAACATTATAATTAAATAAGTAACAGTGATCATAAAATATTTACATATACAAATGTAGGTATATCTATTTACATGTAAGTATACGTATGTATGTGTGTATACATAATGCACCAACTCACTGCATGGTCCAGCTGCAAAGATTTCCCGGCAGAGGCTGCAAATATTTCAGGAGAGAGCCCGTCTCTTACTGGTGTCAAGGCACAGATCTAGAAGGAGAAAACCGCTTTCTACTTTCATGTAGATCCTGATAGTACTTTTAAAAATAAAATTTCAGGGATTCCCACAGGTTAGGTGTTGTCTCTACCTGGACTAACACATTCTGCAAGGAACACACCAAGGTCAAGCCTAAACACAGGGAATACGTCATCCAGTGTCATTCTGTGTCAGAGAACAAGGCTTGCGGTCCTGTTTCCTTCGGACTACACTGTGTTTAGAACAACGGTGACGTGGTATCCTCGAGGGGGGACATTCTCCACTTCACTGACCTGTATTTCTCCTTCTCATGACACCAGGTTGCCTCACACATTTCCCTGTTGCTTGCCTTGCCTTGCCCCTTAAAGCAATTTAATTTTTGATCCACAATATAGCTCACAAAGTGTTTGGTATATGTATTAGTCAGGGTTCTCCCGAGAAACAGAACCAATAGGGTGTGTGTGTGTGTGTGTGTGTGTGTGTGTGTGTGTGTGTGTGAAGGGAATTGTTATGAAGGAATGACTTATACAATCATGCAGGCTGAGAAGTCCGGACCCAGGGGAGGGTGTAAGTTTCAGTCTGAGTCCGAGTCCAAAGGCAGAAGAAGAGTGATGTTCCGGCTCAATGGCAAAAATGCTGAGATTAAGGTGGGGGAGTGGTTCTCTCTTGCTCAGCCTTTTCTGCTATTGCCTTCGATGGATTGGACGAGACCCTCCCACCACAGGGAGAACAATCTCCCCCGCCCAGTCCACTTAATCAAATGCTAAACTCCTCTGGAAACACTCTCAGACACACCCACAATGATGTGTAGCCAGATATCTGGGCACCCAGTGGCCAGGTCAAGGTGACACATAAAACTACCCATCACAGCGTCAGTAAACAGAGATTCAGAGAAAGTCAGCCTGGAAAGCCACACAGCCATGAGCTACGGGCTCAGGGAATGAGTGTGTGCCGGGTCACCCGCACCGGTAGCGCGGGGCAGAGGGCCTCGAGAGCAGGGGGTGTGCAGCGCATATTCCAGGGGATGAACTAACCCCAGTTCTGTAACTTAGCAACTGTGGACAGAAACTAAATCTCGGCTGAAATGCCCACTTCCCAAGGTGATGTTGAAAAGTGAATACGCTAACCCATTCAGCCACTGTTATTATTAGTGTTATCATGCATATTCTCCTTGTCTTCCTCTCCCGTTTTATGAAGAGCAATTGTAGTAAGTCAATCTTTATTTTGATGATGTGAGATATAATTTTAAAATGACCGAAGATGCCCTAGAGATATTCTTGTGGTGAGGGTTTTTGTGAGGCTTCAGCTAGAAGACAGGCTTTTGGTTTTTCTTTCTTTGAGCTCCAGTAAGAATATTATACCATTGTGGCTGACATTATTTTGCTCATTCTTTGTCCAACGGGTATTATTTTCCAAGTGTGTTATGAACATTTTAAGATCATGGAGTACAATTTCTAAAACATCGTATGTTACAAATGAAATGCATGCTCATACGATTGTCTAATACTACAATGTTGGCTCAAACTACTCATTCAGTAAAAGGCCCAGCTCAGTGTGGCCAATCCCCTGCCATCTCAGAGGACTGGACAGGATACCAGGACCCCTGGGCTCTAGACGCCACCATTGCTATTCACTCTTCCACCCTGCACACGGCACCTTGCTTGTCTTCAGCATTTTTACTTGTAAGCAAATATCTAACTATATGCCCTTTCCGTTTAATTCTAAAACAAAACGATTGAATAAAAATTAGCAATATTTACAAAGAGGAAAAAAGACATGAAAAGCGTGATAAAAGACACACGCAAAAAAGCCAGGTGTGAAACGCAGACACTGGGGAAGAAGACTGAGCGTGTGGAATGTCGCAATGGCCACAGCACATGTCTTCTCTGTGCCCTGGGAGGTCTGTGTGTCCTCCCCTTGAATCTTGGCAGGCTTTGAGATTTCTTCACCAGTAGACTATGGCAGAAGTGACACTTGCCAGTTTGGGAAACCAGGTCTGAATAGACTGGCAGCTTCCGCTTGCTGGTTTTTGTAACTCTCGTTCTTACACCGCAGTGGCCGTGCTAGGACCAAGGCAGAGGAGAGACCCGGACAAAGAGGCAATGAGGCCCCTGCACGAAAGTCTTGGTCCAGCTCCCAGGGGTGGCCTGCTCTGCGAGGGAGCATCATGGAAGTAGATCTTCCAGTACCAGAAAGCCAACACAGCTGCCCCTGCAAGAAGCAGGCATGAGCCATCCATGCCAGCTCAGGCTGCAGTTCATAAAAAACATAAACGGTCGCTGCTGTTTTAAGCCACTGATGTTGGGCTGGTTCGTTATGCAGCGTTAGGTGCAGGGAACAAGGAGTCAAGAGAACGGGACTATCGTTTCGAATCCACCAATAATCCACTGTGGGATCTTGGAAAATTATACAGTTGCCTCTACTTTCAGCTTAATTTTACACAGGCTCCTTTGGCCCTTAGGTCACCCAAATAAACAGCTGCCAAATATTTCCTTT
>RJWJ010000052.1:376875-510690 GCA_004363605.1 Indri indri
CCTGGGCTCGAGCAATCCTACTGTCGCAGCCTCCCGAGTAGCTGGGACTACAGGCATGCGCCACCATGCCCGGCTAATTTTTTCTATATATATTTTTAGCTGTCCAATTAATTTTCTTTCTGTTTTTGGTAGAGACGGGGTCTCGCTCTTGCTCAGGCTGGTCTCGAACTCCTGAGCTCAGAACGATCCGCCCACCTCGGCCTCCCAGAGTGCTAGGATTACAGGCGTGAGCCACCATGCCCGGCCCAAATATTTCCTTTTAAATACACACCGACAGCTCAGCGATGGTCTTGCCTAAATTATTTTCCTCTTCTCCATGGATATAAGCGAAGTACAGACATAAATACAGAAATACGGGAATAGATTTCTTACCCAGGAAACTGGGAGCTTTACATAGTAATAAATATCTTGCTTCCTGCTTAAAATGCCCTCTGGGGAAAGCATGGAGATAGTACATGTGTGCCTTCTATTCAACTGTTCTCAAACTCACTCTGTTGTGCGTAGTGACAGATTGGCATCCAGTGTCACCTTCCTGTGGGAGCCTCCACTTTCCCGCAGAGTTACATATGTGCAGTCTGGAGGGGCACACGCACAGTCTCTGAGCATCTGGGGAAACCTGAAGCCCCTTCCCCAAGGTCTGGTCCCATCTCAGCAGCCACCAAGCATGTCCTCAGGGACTTGGCTGGCAACCTACAGGGGTGATGAGATATTGAGGGTGATGGATCTCCTGATGTATTCAGCGGAAAAAGGGTGCCAATGTCTACCTTTATGATGATATCCGAGGGCAGACGCAGAGTGAAAGGACTGGAATTCCTTCCCTTTTGTTCCCCTGCTCAACTGATTTTACTAGTTTACTAAGTAGTTGAGACATTTTCAGATTTTTCCCCCAGGGACTGTTTCTCCGGATATTGACCTTGAAAGAGCATTCCAAGGGGTACATTTGGAAATCTGCACAACTGAAGCCATGTCTCTCATGACCAGGGTGGCCATCCCAGACACATGTAACAGTGTCAAACTGTGCCTTTTAAAAGTTGTGTTATTGAAATTATCTTTAACACTGATGACTCAGAAATCTGATTCCAAAGAAAATGTCCTGCCAATTCTGCAAAAATAAAGTTGACGGTCACATTATTTCAGCGGCATCCCGTCATCAAGAGCTTTTCTCATCATAGAGGTAGGAAGGAACTGCCGCATCAGGCAAGGGCCTAGCCGACGGATAACCAACCCCTCCAACTGCCCGGTCGTACCCGCCGATGTGCTGGTGTGAATAGAAAATTACCTGATACAGGTGAGGCCTGTCATGTGACCAGAAAGCCTCCCTGAATAAAGTACAGAGACCCCTGCCAGCCGGGGCACCCACCATTCAGCAGCCCACTGAGGGGCCCCTCACATGAGTCTCCTTTTCTAATTCCTTCTGCACCCCGTGCAAGATTAACCTTGCTGAAACAGCACCAATCCTGTCACTCTCCGTTTGACACGGTCCCTTCATCTCTGTTGCCTCCAGAACCAGGGCATCCGGCCCTTCCGAGCTGCCCCCCCATCTCTGCAATGCAGTATCCTAGCCGCCCGCCTCCCCGTGCCTGCGTCAGCGCAGCTGTTACTCACTGTTCCTTGCCCACATTTCCGTACGTCCCTTCTCCTTCATGTGGCGTTTATTGTTCTCTCTGCCTGGACTGCATTTCTCTCTACCCACTTGTCCAGAATCTTTAAGATGAGATCAAACACCTCTTTCTTCATGAGGCCACCCCTGAGTCTCCCCACGTAACAGCTGTCTGTAGCTCTTCTGAATTTGCCAGAAGACTTCAACTGCAGCTGTTCTTATCCGAGTACTGCCTGGCATTGGAAGTGTCAAGGGCCAGACTGTGGATCTCCCTCTAGACTGGAAGCTTCCCAAGAGCAGGATCACACACAATGCAAACAGTGCATTGTATAGCGACTCAGTGTGTTGAAGTTCAGAATAAATCAATGTTTCCTTCTTGCCCAACCTGCGCATACCAGTGGAGGACAGGACTAAGTACAATGAAACTTCTGTTAATAGCAATTGGACCAACTGAGATTTAAATGTCATATAAACTTCATAAAACCCTTTCAGGAAAAAGGGTTTCCTTTTTTTCCATACCTGGGTATGAGATTGCCTGTTCCTATAGTCTGACCCCTAAAATTGTTGAAGTCCTAACCTCCAGTACCTATGAATATGACTTTATCTCAAAACAGTATTTTTTGCAGATTTAGTTGAGGTCAATAGGGTGAGCCCTAATGCAGTATGACTGCTGTCCTTATAAAAATGGAAAATTTGGGCAGAGAGATAGACAAACACATGGGAAGAACCCCATGTGAAGATGAAGGCATAGATAGCGGTGTTGCATCTAAAAGTCAAAAACTATCAAAGATGCCAATAAACTACCAGTAGCTCAGAGGGGCTTGGAAGAGACCCTTCCTTATAGCTCTCTGGATGAACCAACCCTGCCAACACCTTGATCTCATGTTTCTTGGTTCCAGAACTGTGGGGTGATCAATGTCTGCTGTTTAAGCTGCCCTGTTTATGGTACTTTGTTCCGGAAGCCCTAGGAAACTAGTATGCATGGTTTGTATATTTTAACCTCATGAGAAACTGTAAAGTGATGCTAAAAGGGCTGTATCGCATCACCACCAGCAATGTACGAGTGTTCCAACTGCTTGTCTGAGTCAGCACTTAACATTGTCAGCCTTTAAATTTTGTCCCTTCTAACAGGTATGCCATGGAATCTCATTGTGTTTTTAATTTGTATCTCTTTAGTGGGTATTGACTGTGAGCATCTTTTCATGTGCTTATTTAGCATCTGTATATCTTCTTCGGTGGAGTATCTATTGTCGTATTTTCCCTATTTACATTGTTTATCATATTATCAAGTGGTAAGATACATTCTGAAAATAAGTTCTTTCTAAGCGTGTGCTTTGCAAATGTTTACTCTGCCTGTGGCTTGCTTGTGTTTTCACTTAATTTTTAATCTCATTTGAATAAAAAAAAGTTTTTAAATCTGACCAAATTAATCAACACTTTTCTTTTATTGCCCATTCTTTTCATGTACTATCAAAGAAATATTTGTGTAACCCAAGATTGCAAATATTTCCTGTTTTCTTCTAAAATTTTTGCGGTTCTATCTTTTACATCTTACCAAATACTATATACTGGCTTCTGGTTTCCATTGTTTCTAACAAGAAATTGGCTGTCCTATTTCTCTATTCCTCTCTCTATAACCTATTTCTGTGATCTGGATGCTTTTAAAATATCCTGTTGATCACTGATTTAAAGCAATTTGACTATAATGTACTTTTCTACATTTTCTGGCTCTTGAAGTGTGTTGAACTTCTTGGATTTGTGAGTTTAGAGTTCTCATCCAGTTTGCAAGAGTTTCATCCATTGTGAATTTCTCCAAATGTTTTTCTCTGCTGCCCCTCCCCCATTCCCTCAGAACTCCGGTTACATGTATGTTGGGCCATTTCACATTGTCTCAAAGTTCACTCAGCATTGTTCTTTTTTCAGTTATCGCTCTATGTTTCATTTTGGTGAGTTTCTATTGCTATGTCTTTAAATTACTAATCTTTTCTTCTGCACGATCAAATCTGCTATTAATCCCGTGCAATACATTTTTTTAAATTTCTTAGAAAATACGGCTTTCATCTCTAACAGTTAAATTAGGACCATGTTTCTATCTTCCGTGTCTCTTCATAACATGCTAAATATTCCCTCTACATTTTTGTGGCATCACATACCTCAGTGCTGTGGTCTCAAACCCACACTGGTCTCATTTTACTGATGCAAACCCACAAGTCATCCGTACAATATTTGCAAACATATTTACTTCCTGACTGGTCTGTTTTTATCAAGCCAGAGGAATTACTTGGTCAGTCCATGAACTGACTTTATAACCTAGTTTGAGAGCTCTAATCAAGGCTTTGGGAAGCATGGTTTGTGAGTGAACTAGCTTGGTGAAATTTGGCAAAATATTCTCAACAAATAAAATTTCATTCACCCAAACCTCTAGCTCTGAAAGTAAGAAGTTCACACATTTTTATAAAATGTTGCAATTCCCTAAACCCTTCCTTATGTATTCCCTAGGCTGTCCTTAAGAGTGTTATGTCATATAAATTCTGTGCCAAAGATCAGGTAAAACCAGTAACTCTGCCAAAGTCATGTGCCTGGTAAATGAAAACATGAAAACTAGCAGTCCAGTGCTCGACTCCTGTAAATGTTGCTTCCATTCTCCAGCTGATGGCAAACACCAGTATCAGAATTACCTGTAAACTTTACAGAAACTTCCTCGTGAGATCCCAGCCCAGATCCAGGCTGTCAGCATCTCCATGAGTAAGACATGGGCATGTCTGTTTTCAAAAGCAGGTCTAAGGTACAACAGAGCTGATATTCCACTGAAGGCTTGACATTCTAAGGCTGTTCCAATGGCATGCTCAATATTAGGCAATGATCACAAAGCCGTATTTAGAAAAGTAGCTTTTCTTTTCTACTCCATGCTCTGCTGGTCCATTCTCTATTGATTAATCTGGGTAATTTATGCCAAGCCTCTAGGGCAGAGGATGCTGTCTTTATGTATGGAACACAGTCAAAACTCAGCAAGCGTCCAACACAGATCCATTATTAACATAAAGTACTAATACCATGTGCAATGACATGCCCCTGGAGAATTCTGAATTTTATATCGACTCAAAGAATTTTAAAAGAGATCCAGCATTAACTGTTCATGAGGCAGCTGTTGTTGTTGTTTATTTTTTTACTGTGGAGCATGTAAGTAAGAAGAAATGTCACCTGATTTCCTAACCACATGGTGAAGAAGTGATTCGAAGCAAACCTCATCAATTCATAGAAATTAGGCACAGAAGATAAATTTGGAGAAAGTATAAAATATGTGCACCTCTGTTAATTTTAACAACATGTAAAACAGAACAGAACATCAATGACAAGATCTTCAAACTGGTTAAAAGCCCACACACCTGAGGGTCCAGAAAGAACTTGCTTACTGCATAAAGAGTGATTTGCAACAAGCATATACATTGCTTGCATGCAAATAAATGCTACCCACTGTGCTTCGAATCTGCTAAATAAGGTGTTCGCATGGTAGCAATGCTCATTGGGTGCTGGTGGGGTGGGGGTTGGGGCATAAACCGACAACTAATGGAAGCGGAATGTACAGTATGGGGGAAGGACACGCTTGTGGCCCTGGCTTGGGTGGTACAAACGCATTACATGTAACCAAAATGTTTGTACCCCCATAATATTCTGAATAAATAAAAAATAGCTTAAAAATCTCCCTGAAATTCTGTTTACTCTACAATCTTAAAAGAGGACTTTGAAACTAGTCTCTACAAGCACTATTATAGATTCCAAGTATTCCAAGTTAGTGAAGGCCAATTCATTCAGGTTTATTTCTACAGCAAAATCTTTTTATAAACATTTACATTTACCCAGGTCCCGAGAGCCTGGCTGGGCTGGCATACCGCTGAACATGATGATGTGAAGTGTGCATCTTCCAGCAAGGATTTATTTTAGGGGCAAGTAATTGCCTTTGCATATGAGCTTCACAATGTTTTGAAATGTATATTATCCATAAAGTAAACACTGCTCTGTTCCACCGACACTCCTTTTGCAGAACGAAATTATGCTCATCTATAAAAAGCTGAAGCTAACTTTAACTCTTAGGCCATACGACCAATCTCAGTAATTTTCCAAACAAAGAGTGTGGCTTGGCAATCAAGCAATTTATTTGGTGATGTCTTAGCAGTCCAACTGTAACATTCCCCAGCAAACATTTGTTTTGCTGGCAAGAACATTCAAGCAGAAAGCTTTTATTTTCAGAACTGCAGGGAGGTAAATATTTGATTTTAGAGAGTTGAGATGGTCCAAGGATTTTCAAATGTCTGCTCAGGTCAGCTAATATTTATTCTGACCACTAAAAAACAAAAAAAGGAAAAGAAAAGGTCTCGAGGGTTTTTTTGGGTTTTTTTTTTTTTTTTTGGTCCATAATTTAAAATCAGGTATTGAAAAGTATTTTGTAAATAGGTTCTGAGAGGTTTTAACACATTTTTATGTTTTACATTTATGCAGAGAGAGAGAGAAACTTAGAGAACAGACAACACAATGGCCAGGTTCCCAGGACACACCAAGCGCTACCTGCAGCTGTGGCCTTGTTCACGCCACGCTGCTTCCCGCTTCTCTCATCTCTGCGTGTCTGAAGTCCTTCAGCCCTTCAGGAAAAGCTCCCCACTTTTTCTCACGAAGACAGCCCTCGCTCTTCCAGCATGAGCAGTGGTGCCGTGGTGCCGTGGTTCCCTCCTCTGGAAGCCCAGACTGTTTCTGCATCGTTCACATCCCTGAGTCAGGTGCTGCCTCGAGCTCTCGCCTACCCATGTGTATTTTATTTTTCTGTGACCGTGTACACTTTTGCCTTGTGCTCCCTGCTGGGTGTTAAGCTTACCTGGTGCTTTTCGTTCTTTCTCATGATATCATCCAACGCTTGTGACTTGTACGAAACAGCATTTCAATGAATATACAGTGACGCATCCCTTAATAATGGGGATACTTTCTGAGAAATGTGTCATTAGGTGACTGTCACTGTGGGGACATTACAGAGTGCACTCGCACAAACCTAAGTGGTGAAGTCTGCTACACGTCTAGGCTATATGGTGTAGCCTATTGCTCCGAAGCTGCAAACTTGGACACGCGTGACAGCACTGAACATTCTAGGCAATGGTAACACAGTGGTCAGTATTTGTTTCTCTAAACATGTCTAAACATAGAAAAGGTACAGTAAAAATATGATATAAAAGATTAAAAAATGGTCCACCTGTATAGCGTACATACCGTGCATGGAGCTAGCGGGACTGGAACTTGCTCTGGGTGAGTCAAAAACTCTGCACACACCCGGGTTACACTAAGTTTATGAAAAACTATTTTTCTTTCTCTGATAATAAATTGACCTTAGCTTACTGTAACAATTTTACTTTTCAAACTTTTCATTTTTTTTAACTTTTTGACTCCTTTGTGGTAACACTTAGCTTAAAACACAAACACATTGTGCAGCTGTACAAAAATATTTTCTTTCTTTATATCTTTATAAGGTTTTTTTTTCCTATTTTAAATTTTTGCTTTTACTTTTTAAGCTTTTTGTTAAAAAGTAAGACATAAACCCACACATTAGCCTAGGCCTACCCAGGGTCAGGATCATCAATATCACTGTCTCCACCTTGACATCTTGTCCCACTGGAAGGCCTTCAGGGGCGGTAACATGCACGGAGCTGTCATCTCCTATGACAATGCCTTCTGCAGGAATACCTCCTGAAGGACCCGCCTGAGGCTATTTCATACTTAACTTTTTGTTGTTGTTAGAACAACAACAAAAGTGTAAGTGTACACTGCAAAGGTGTACAATTACAATGTAAGAGTACACTGTAAAATGACAATCAAAAGTATAGTAAATACATAAACCAGTGACAAAGCTGTTTCTCATTCAGTATCACGTACTAAAGCTGACTGTACCTACTACTGTTTACACCAGCAGCACCACAGACAGGCGTGTGACGCATAGGGCTGCAAAGTCACTAGGTGACAAGACTTTTCCAGCTCTGCCATAACCTTGTTTGACCACTGTCGTATATGTGGTCCTGGTTCCTGATTGACCTAACGTCGCTGTGTGGCCCGTGAGTATGTCTGTTATGAAGTTGAGACTGTGGGGGGCAACACAAAGGCGGCGTGGCTAAACATCACATCCCATGAAAACAGGTACATTCCGGAAGGGATCCACTCCCACATAGTTCTCTTCCAAACTCTCACAAAAGCTGTTCTAGCCTTTGCTCCTGTTCCATTTTTCTTCCTTTCTACTTTCCTTTCCTTTCTCCATTAGAAGCTCAAGAACCCATGTGGCCAGGAGACATCCTCTAGAAGAGGAGCGGAGGGATGTCGGGAAGGTAAAAAGCCCGAGTCTCACTCTCATAATAAACACCGTGCCTCACTGCATGTACAACGGTTCTGGCTGGAAGGGCCGGAGGTGGAGGAATCCTCTGAAACGTGCTCCCCTGAGCAGGGACACCTGGGACATCCAGTCAGCGCCCCACCCACCACAGCCAGCTGCATTTTGCAGCCAAAAATTGCAGGGCAGAATCAAAAGTGACCTACTTCATGTATGTCCCTGTCTCAGAATGACCCCTGGGAACCTAGTTCAACTCCCTCTGGGAGACAGTTGCTTGTCGAGTGCACGGCGCCTGTTACCTCGCGGGATTTGCAGCAATGGACTTGAAAACAGACTCCGCAGGCTACGCTGGGTACCCTTCCCTTCCCATCGCCACCTGGCTCTTTGATAATGGACGGACTACTCTTCCAGGACTTTACTTTTACCGACTGAAAGACCAGAAAATCTGACAAGAGATTGGAAGACAAATTGGAAAGGTGTCCCAACCCATCCTTGCTGCTAAGCTCTGTCGGAAAACACAGCTCAGCTCTCCGGGACTGTTTCCTTTAGCCCCGTTTCTCCAGGTCTTAAAAAGCATTAGCATTTTGTAGATAATCAAGCAAACTTATATTATCATTTTTATTTCAGAATGTGGCTTAAACTACTTTTACAGGAAAACTGCCACCTTTGCAATATTAGCCTTTAAATTCCATTTCGACAAGCTTTTCTCACCACACTCTGGGGTCCTTTTAGGTTTAGTTAAACTGTGTATCTAAAAGCCACTTGAAATTCCACATAGTTATTAAACCCTGTTTCTTGTTTCTTTTGGAAGAAGCTGTCAAAAAAGGAGTTTCTCTATAACCTATCGCATGATGGCTACCATTTATCAAGTAATGCTCCGTGGCAGCCTCTAAGCTGGTCCCTGCATTTCAATTAAATGTTCCTAACGACAGCCTTCCAGATGAAGAAACTAAAGTTCCTGTCACCGAAATGTCTCACCTTGAGCCCTGCGTCCATCACAGTTGCATTCCAGATCCAAACTTGGCCCTGCCCAATTCAAAGTCTGGGTTCTCTCAGCCTGGCGCTGCCCTTTGCGAAGGTTTTTATGTGTGATACTTTTTGTACTTATGTTCTTGTTATTACAGAATTATTTTAAGAAAATATAACCTGCTTTTCTAAATGCCAGTACTTTTTAATAACAGCCACTTAATTTGACATAATACCAACAGACACATTCGTTTTTATTTAGCCATAAACCGAAATAAAACTGCACATTAAAAATGTATTTTGCCAATTTTCTGTCATGAGCATGTATTATTTTTAAAATCAGGGAAAGAAAAGCATTGTTTTAAAATATCACACTTGGATTCAATAAATATGTAAGAGATATCCGTGACACCTGGGTACTGGGCTGATCATGCGTATGCACTGAATCTAGTTTGTTTGAACCCTGGGCAGCTCCGAGGTAGATAACATTTGCCTGCTATTTCAAATGAAGAGGCTGCAGCTGCCAATGTTGAGTGACTTGTTCAAACAAACATGGCAGCAGTGTGGGGAGCAGGACTCAAGCCAGCCATTCCTTCCAAGTGCAGCCACATTTCACTGCACCCCTGCCTCGCAGAGCCACACCTGCATGGGGAGGGCATTGTTAAGATGCAGGTTCTAATTCTTCGTAAATAAATGTATGCTGAGACCTGAGATTTCACGTCTACCAAGTCCCCAGGCAATGCTGCTGATCTCAAACTGCACTTTCAGTAGCAAGGTACTACGCATATTACTAAATCAAACTTTGCAGAAATTTAACCATTTCTTAATTCTTATTTTTGTGGTAGTGCTTTCTGATCTTCTAGAACATTCTCTATAGTTGCAGGGAGAAATTATGTACTCATTTTATTGATCAGGCAACTGAGCCTCCGGTGAAAGTCAGTTTTCTAAATTTCAACAAGCCGGAGGTGATAAAATAAAGGCAATCAAACACAACTCTTGAATTCCGTAGGTTCAAACTATTTGTTCCAAGTTACCACTGGTCTACCTAACAGGGTTACTAAGAGAATTAGTTGAGATAATGCAAGTAAAGACTATGAAAGTCTTATAACTATCCCTATCCCACCATAAGTGGTAAATGTCAGCATTTATTATTGATGGCATGATGAGCAAGACACAATGGACTAATGTTAATGAAATCACACTGTCCAAGTTGCACAGAATGACAGATCATAACCTGTGGGAAAACTCAATATTTTATTGACAAGTAACTCTCCGGAAGTCAATGGTGTAATGTGGCTGCCCAGACATCAAAGTAACGCCGGGTTCATTTACAGAAGCATGGTGTTGCCCTGGGCACTGGTCAGGAGACAACTGAGAGCTTCACTTCAAGAAATAGAGAGTCAAACTTGTGCTTTTTCACAGGAAAGTAACCATTTTGGTGAAGGGACATAAAGGCATGGCATTCATTCATTCTGCTGACATTAACTGGGCCCCAGACTGATGCACACGTCCAACACTGCATAAGTTGCTGGGGTAAATGTAAAATGTAAGTAGACACAGTCCTTAACTTCAAGGATCTTGGAAATATCATTAAAGGATCTAAAGTATTTAATGCGGAGAAGTCTTTGGAGATAAGTGGGGACATCTGACTGGTGCCTTCAAAAGCTACAAAAGCAATGATTGACAGACACATGAAACTTATTCTCTTTGCTGCTAGGAGTTGACGTAGGGCCTGTCATACTTATACTCCAAATAATATATATTTAATAAATATTTAATAATATTATCACTATTCTAGTTAGTTGAATTATGAAAATAATAAACACCTACTGGAATAAATTCTGTCAATAGAGTCTAAAGAACACACTGTTATAACTAGTGTTAACAATTTCGATGTGTTTGATCAACAATGTTGATACCACTCATATTTTTAAGGAAGAATTTCCATAGCTTAGAAGATTATCCAACCATGAGTGTTTCTGAAGCAAGTATGTTCCTTGTCATTGAGAATTGTCAGAGAATTATCATATTAAAAGGAGATGAGGGCATTGGATTAAGTGTTGGAAATAAATGAACACATAAAGGATCTTTTTAGCTCTAAGATTCTTCATACACACATTTTATTGGAGCTAACAGCAAAAGGCAATTCCATAAGTCTTAAAGATAAACAAATATATCCCCAAAATATTCATAGATATTTGAAAGGGAATGGAGAGGTCTGCAAAGGTCTCCTGGGGTGTGTGGGCTCTAGACAGACTCAGAACATGCAAAATAATAAGGAAATGTAGACAGGGTTTTATAGTAACTCCCAATCGCTCAAGCCCTAAGTTGGAAAATCTGCCTGTAGATAATGCTCCCATTGTCATAACTGGATTCTGAATAAAAACAGAAATTAGAATCATTTGAAATTGAGTTTTAAAGTACAATAACTTGTGTCAGGATTATCACAGATCATTATTGAGACATGAGTTAATGATGTTTCATTCTTATATATTTTGTTACACTCTTAAATCCTTCCAGTTGTAATAAAAAACAGGAAAACAGATCTAGATTTAAATCTCCCAAAATACTGTGGATAAAATTCACCCTTGGTAATTAAGAGTCAAGTGCTTCATTGTAGAGGCCCTTTGCATTGATTTTTGGTAAGTTTTGAATGAATATTTACAGTGTACCTAAAGGCACATGTTCGTTTAGAAATGGTTGTTAAAGTTTGCATTCTTTTTAATTAAAAAAAAAGAACAAAGAGCTGGAAATAAATGTGATTACTACTGCATTTCATGTTCATTAGTATTAAACAGCCTTAATAAGAATGTGCACTAAAAAAGTCCCCTCCTAATGTTTGTGAAGTCAATACCTTGAATTGTATCCAAAGGCTTTTTAAGTAATACAAAGCTAATTAGTATTCACAGTAAAGTTTTCTTTTTCCACTAGAACAAAATAAGTGACTATGTTTAAGTCCACGCAGTAGAATGCCTTTCACATGCTCGTATATGCAATTCTCTCAAATTTATATGCTCTTTCCCACCGAACACCAGATTTTGTACTGAGCAATTTAGTGAAATCCAGACACTTGTATCTGACTCATTCTGATAGCATTTGAGAATTGAATGTTCAAAAATAAATTATGGGTAAAGCATAATTTTCACCTTGCATGACAGAATTATGAAAAAAAGCAAGAGTCTTTGTTTGCTGTAGAAATTACAATACTTTTAGCACCGGATGAAACATTTTGGGATTTGCATTCATACATTTTAGGAAGATATGTTGCTTTTTAAACCATCTTTAAATAGTGCAGTTTGCCCATTCCACACATGTGATCCCTTTGACTGCAGTTCACACGATATTCTGTTGATACAAGAACGTTTATTGCTTGCATTGTAAGTGCACAGCTAAGTGTATTGCTCATGTACTCTCAGAGATCCCTGAGCAGGTGGATGCGGTTGGAAACGCACAGTTATAAAGTCACTATTGCAATTTCACTGACTTGAAACTTACAATTCAGATTTCAGTGCTGTTAAACGGCAAAATGTGTCTGTTAATGACAGGACCAGGGCCGGCTCAGCTCGCAGCCTTGTCCCCGGCTGCACTCACCGTCCCTGGCCACTCTCACTCCTGCCTCTCCTCCTTGCACCTGCCAGGCCTGTTCCCCTGTCCGTATATCTCCTCCCACGCGTCTCAATTCCAGAGCAGCGTCTCCAGGAAGCTCAGAAACCACCTTCCTTAATACGACTTCATCTCCCGACGGCCCACGTCCGGGTACCACGTCTCCTCTGCAGCGTCTGCACGGCGTCTTCATCGCGCAACGCAATGCTCGGAAACCGCCGTTTTACTGTCCTTTCTCCCCTCGTCTGTGCGCAACCGAGGACAGGTGCCAGTCTAGCTCACGCTTCCAGTGACTGCTGCCTCTTTTTGTTTTAATATAAAAAGAAATAGAACTCTCTGGCCATGCATTCTCATTTGTAAGATGGTCAGTTGGACAAATACCCTACTGGGATGTTGAAGAGTGAATTAGCGGACATTTATTTGGTGCCCTTTTTAAAGTTTCTCTTAATAACGGCCTTCATGCCTGCACGAGCTCTTTGATATGAATTCAAAACATTTCTTCTAATGTCATAGTGCTCATACGTCACAACTTTTCAAACCCTGAGATAAATATATGTGGTTAAGAATAATTTATTCAGTCTTGATGTATGTATATGGCACTTTTTTGTCTGAAAACTTTTATAGGTAGAGATAGGTAGATATTTCCATTCATTTACTTACCGAGCCTCCACTAGGTCCTGGGGAATGAGCGACATGTTCTAAGGGGCCTGCACAGATTCTCGTGGAAGAGGAAATTGGAGAGCCCCACCCAAGCCCTTCCCCACCAAACTCTTCCCTGGGTCCCCCCACCATTCATGTATGGCACAGCGTGTCCCTTCCTGGTTCCCCTTCCCCACGCTTGTTTGCCGTTCAACTGGATCAATAAGGTTTGGGGAACAAGATATGGTGACGATGGCAGAGTGCAATTTTAACTATTCACATAGTGTCTTTTGGGAACTGGCACCTAGTGTTCCTGCTGAATGAGCTGTTCTTTGCAAAGCAGATGCATGTAATGAAGTCAATTATATGCACGTATGTATGTGCACATATGTGGGAGTTTGTATGTAAGATTTTAAAGTAACTTCTTTAAGAAAAAAGGAATATTTTGCTATAGCATCATGGTAAATTTTGCTATGAATGTTATAACTATTTTGTTTTCTTTTAGGTCATTCCTTGTTCTTAGAAAGTAAAGGACGACGTTATCTCTCAACAGCTTCAGGCAGAAAGTCGGCCAACTGTGAAGATGTTTGAAGATCCAGAAACTACAAGACAAATGAAGCCAATCTCAAGTGCCAGATGCCGGGGACTAACTGGCTGACAGGCACAATTTTGGGCAGCGTATTTTTGCATACTCTAGACGAGCTCAGTTTCACTATGAACGTGACAGCTCTGTGGGAGCAGAGAAGTGGCGCTACATGCTCTCCGAGATAATCTGGCCTCTAGGAGGTGGGGTTTTTTTTTTTTTTTTTTTTTTTTGTTTGTTCTTTGGTGGAAGGGCTCTATTAAAAAAAGTCAACTTTATTGAGAAATAATTCACATACAATAAAATGCACACACATTTTGAGTGTACTGTTAGATGAGTTTTGACAAATGTGTACATCTGCATTAACAGTCACTTCTAACAAGGTCTAGAACATTCCCATCACCCTAGAAAGTTCTGTCTTGCCCTTTGCAGTTAATCCCCCCACCCCATACAACCAACGGTCATATTTCTGTCACTATCACTATTAAGGATAGATCAGTTTGCTTGTAGAACTTCATGTTAATGAAATCATAACATGTACAATCTTTTGGGTCTAGCTGTTTTCACTCAATCTCATGTTTTACAGAGTTGAAGCATAAATCAGTTAGTTCCTTTTCATATTGCCACACTGTTGACTGTACCCCAGTGTGTTTGTCTACTCACTGGTTGGTGGATTGAGTTATTGCAGGTTTTTCATGCTAATGAATAAAATTAGTATGAACACTGATGTACTAGTCTTCTTGTGAACATATGTTTTTATTTATCTTGGGTAAGTACTTCGTAGTAGAATTCCTGAGTCCTGCGGTAAATGTGGTAGCCAGAATTCCTAAGACTGTCCCAAAGATGTCTTGCCTCCTGGTATACACATCCTGCGTAATCCTTTCCCCTTGACTGTGGGAACTTGTGAATGAAGGATGTTATTCCTATGATTATGTAACAGGGGTGCAGAGATTTGCAGCTGTAAGAAATATTTCTAATCAGTTGACTTTCAGTCAATCAACAGGGATATTGTCCTGAGTGAGCCTGGCCTAATCTGGTGAACCTTTGAAAAGAGGCTGTAAAAGTGAGAGACTCTCCTGCTGGCCTGGAATAAGCAAGCTGCAAGGAAATGAGTTCCTTGCCACAACCACATGAGCTTGGAAGAGGCTCCTGACTCCGAAGCCTGTGAGCACAGGACCCAGCTAAGCACCACCTGGACTGCGACTCCATGGGAAATGTGAGGTCATGAACATGGGTGGTTTTAAGCTGCTAAGTTCGTAGTAATTTGTTACACAGCAGTAAAAACTAATATAATAAGTATATGCATAACTTTGTAAAATGCTGTCATATTTTTATCAAATGTGGTTTACCATTTTACCTGCCCAAGTTTAATATGTCAAAGTTCTGGTTGCTTCGTATGCTCAATAGCACTTGATGGGTATGTCTTTATATTTTATCCATTCAGGTGAGTATTTCCAACATCCCATTGGTTTTTATTTGCTTTTCCCTGATAACTAATGACATACGATAGTGTTTCATAGGCGTCTTGGACATATCTTCTTTTACAAAGTGTCTAAGTTTTATGCCCGTTTTTGTTGAACATATTTTTTCTTAATTGGAGTTGTACAAATGTTTTATGTAATCTTGATATGAACCTTTTCCAGTTACACGGATTGAGAATGTTTTCTTCTAGGCCAGGGTTTGTCTTTTGTATTTTCAATGTGTCTTTTGAAAAGCATAAGACTTTAACTTTGAAAAAGATAAATTTATATACTTTTAATTTGTGGTTTTTCTGGTCCATCTAAGAAGTCTTCACCTACTTCAAAGCTGAAGAATGTTTCCTATGTTATCTACTAGAATTTTAGAAATTTTTGAGTTTTGGTTTCTCCATTTAAGCCCATGATCCAAGCAAGACTTTGAATCAGTTAGTGTAAGTCTTCCAACTTTCCCAATGCTTCAAGATATTTTGGATTTTCTATATGCTTCGAATTTCCATATAAATTTTTAAAATAGCCTCCCAATTACTTCAATAAAGCCTGCTGGAATTTTGATTAGAAACACACTGAGTCCATAAATCAATTTGGTGAAACTGACACCTTAAGAATATTTCATATTTCATTGGATGAGCATGATCTCTATCTCCTTACTTATTTAAATCTTTTCTGTCTTCTCTCAGCAATGTTTTCTAGTAATTTTTATAGGGATCTTGCACATCAGTTATAAAATTTATTCCTATGTATTATTGAGGCTGTTGTAGATAATATTTTATAAGGTTTATTTTCCACTGTTTGAGTTTTATATATTAACCGTTATCATACAGCCTTGCCAAATTCATTTATTCATCCTACTATGGTTTCTTGGTGTATTCCTTAGAATGTTCTCCATAGACAATCATGCCATATGTGAAAAGCAACAGTTTTTACTTCTTTTTCCCAATAAGTATGTCTTTTTTTTTTTTCTTGCATTATCTTACTAGCTATGTCTTCTTGTACATTGTCGAATAGATGTGAGGAGAGCTGACAGCCATGCCATGTTCCCAGTCTCAGAAGGAGAATGTCAGTCTTCACCATTAAGTGTTATATTAGCTATAGGTTTTCTAGATGCCCTTTTTTAGTTTGATGGTTTCCTTCTTACTTTGCTGAGGTGTTTTTTTTTTTTTTTTTCTTTCATGAATGGATAGACTTTAGAATTTTAATGCTGAGTTTGGATACATATGGAAAACATTTGTAATTAAATGAGATTAGAAAGAATAATCTATAGTTTATGCATTCCAGTCCCTTTGGCCAAACTATGATTCATTCACAAAACGAGCGCAAATGTTGGCAGCAACATTGATCTCTTCCTTTACCACTGTTAGTCCACTAGGGCTGCCTGAACAAAATATCACAGACTGGGTGACTTAAACAACAGAAGTTTATTTCTCACAGTTGTGAGGGCTGGAAGTCCAAGGTAAAGGTGTCAGCAAGGTTGGTTTCCAGTGAGGTCCGTCTTTCAGGCTCGTAGACAGTCACCGTCTTGCTGTGTCTTCGCATGGCCTCTCCTCTGTGCACCTTTGGTGTCTCTTCCTTTTCTTCTAAGGACACCTGTCCCACTGGATTAGACCCTAAATTTATGATCTCGTTGAATCTTAGTTACCTCCTCAAAGGCCCTATCTCCAAATACAGTTATATTGGGGGTTAAGACTCCAATGTATGAATTTGGTGGGGACAAAATTCAGTTCATAACAAGTGCCCAAAATATCTTGATGCAATTCAGAGAGTATGTTCTTTGACATACTTAATTGCATGAGTTCAATGAGGAAACTAAAGGGGAGGTATCCTATAAACATTAGCCTTATGCACATGTATGGTAAGACTATAATAATGGATATACCTCTATTTTATTGAATCTCAGATGACACTGGTTGTAAGACACATTCCACTTCCAGAAATAAGAAGAAGTAGGGAGAGTGTATTTTGGAATCAATGACAAACAACATTTTAGCGCAAGTGGCTTCCAGATTTGGGATTATATAAGATCCATAAATTCAAAACAAAATAGAACAAGGATTTATCATCACCCCAAATTCACATGGATATTTAAGCATTAAAAAATAGGAAAGAGGCCGGGCGCGGTGGCTCACGCCTGTAATCCTAGCACACTGGGAGGCTGAGGAGGGTGGATCACTCAAGGTCAGGAGTTCGAGACCAGCCTGAGCAAGAGCGAGACCCTGTCTCTGCTCAAAACAGAAAGAAATTAATCGGACAACTAAAAATATATATATAGAAAAAATTAGCCGGGCATGGTGGCACATGCCTGTAGTCCCAGCTACTTGGGAGGCTGAGGCAGTAGGATCGTTTGAGCCCAGGAATTTGAGGTTGCTGTGAGCTAGGCTGAAGCCACGGCACTCTAGCCTGGGCAACAGAGTGAGACTCTGTCTCAAAAAAAAAAAAAAAAAAATAGGAAAGACCACTTTAAAAATAAATAGTAATTCTTCCAACTAAAGAACACCTAAATTTGTTTATCTTTATGGAACAGTGCCAGCTGAGAGAACAGAATTTGGGAATTCCTACTATGGAAAATGAAGGACTCAGGTTGAAGACTCTAGGACTCTAAGAAGAAGAGGAAAAGACACAGAATGCCCACTGACATAAAGCAGAATTGATGTTTTGACTGTTTTATGAACCGAGGATGGCACGATGCTGATGTGTCAGCTCCGGATGAACATGAAGTTAGCGGGGAATCACTTTTACCTTCCTGTCAATTATCTGATCATGGCACATGGTAACAAGAAGCCAAAAAAATAGAAAATAAGGTTCTGTTGAGACGTTGTCAAGAGAGAAATTTTAGCCACTTCCAAGATTCAGCATGGAGAGGGAATTCCAGGTAAAGCCAGAGGGCTGGACTAGGAACAGGTGCATTTTCAAAGAAAAGAAAACATCAGTGATTGCCTGTATGAAGTGTATGTTTTGCATTTCAGATCACCCAGGAGTTCTCATTTATGTAGGCACTGTAGTAATTAATGCTTCATATTTTTTTTTCACAAAGTAATTCCATTAATTAAATATATCTATATAACTTAATGCATAGAGTGCTGGTTCAACATTATAAATTTCAAGGACTGCAGATAATGGAGACACAAACCAGGCAGCACTACACCATTGAGCTCATTACTCGGATAGATTCATAAAAGTATGCTTAGAAGGAAGTAATTTGCTTATAAAAGATTTGTAACATTTACTGTGTCAACTGATTCCTATTGTGACCAGTTGAATCTACATTCATTAATTTAGTTCATTTCTGAAAATGATTGTCGTAGTCTCTTGCAAGCTGAAGAACACAAGAGTTCTCACTGTTTCAGAGCAACCATGCCTTGTCGCCAGGAAGGAAGAAACAAGGAATAGTTCAAGTAGAATTTCAGCTATGGGAGTTGAAGTTGGGGCAAAGTGTCTCTTCCTCGAGACTGTCCTGGGGAGAGAAGTTTCTCCATTTCTGGTTTACAAGACCAGAGTATTAGGTTATACTATAAGGGCTCTTCATTTAAGTATCTTGTTCTCAATTAGGTGGACTGTTGGCATGATGATAAAGATAACGGAGAAATACAGAATGCATGCTATTCACCCAGTGATGACGAAAGGGTGTTAAACAGGTTGTCCTCCAATTCATGTAAGGGAGGAGGCTGGCTACTAGGATTCAGAATAGGTATTGGCTGAGAGGTCGGAGTAGCATACTTTGTTGTTTAGCCGTGTGGAGCATAGGGATGATAGCTAAGATTAAAATGGAGAAGACTAAGGCTAGCTAGCACACCTCCCAGTTTGTTGGGAATAGATTGCAGGATAGCATAGGCAAACAGGAAGTATCACTCTGGCTTAATACGGGGCAGGGTGGGCACAGCAGCTAAGGAGGACACAGCTCAGGACAGAGGACGGGATCAGCTTTGGACTTGAAATCCTTTCTCCCAGGTGTGACTATGGTTGGCTCACTGCAACAGGATTACGGCTGCACATGCTCTACCTTTGATCCTGACAGATCCTGAGAGCAGAGCTAAAGCAATTGGTCCTGGCAAACAACCATCTCTGGTTACCTGGACATCAGAAGGCAAAAAACCAAACAGGACGATGAGCCCCTGGCGAGGTGAGAACTTGGGGTAGAGGTGTAAAGGCACTATCTGCAAAGGGAATGAGACGAAACCTCCTTCCGCTTTGTCATTCCAGCCCAGGCTGAGCACTTCCTGGGGGCGGTATGACATGCCGGGCACTGCAGATGAGCCAAGACAACAGACAAGGAATGTGGGCCATTTTCCGTGTTCCCTCTGTTACCCTGTGCCTCGAGTTGCTCATGTGTAAAATCAAGATTATAATAGGTATCCGCATGATATATTTGTGTAAGGATGAGATGCATTAAATATTTGGCACATAGTATGTACTCACAAATATAAAATATAAATAAAATATTTAATGTAAATATCAGCTATTATTATTTACATTATCACTGTTAATGATTTAATCCCGACAACACTATAATCACCATATTGTCATTATGCCCGTCTACCTAATGAGGAAATGAGGCAGCTTGTTCAGAATCACAAGGGCCACTGGTCGTTGGGCCAGATTTTTCATTCTCAGGTTCTTTCTACAGCGGCCCACTGAGAAAGGGAGGAGGAGAAGTTAGGGAAGGAAACCGAGGGAGCGGATGCAGAGCCATCACTGAATGTCGCGTAGGTGCCAGGGCGCTTTACATGCGTGTTCTGATCCCCACGATGCGCACATTGTTAGGCAGTGGCTGAATTGCAAGGTTTGGGAACTTGAGAGAAGTAAGGCCACATAACTTTCCATGCTCACAAAACTGTATGGAACAGCTGAGGAAGATTTGAACTCACATGTGTCTAATAGTAAAAATCGTGCTTTTCTCTCCAACAGAAACAGAATAAAGTTGAGATGTGACGGATTAAGGGCAAGCTTGAAGCGATGGGTCAGAACAACCCTGAAAGAAACGACAACTGGCTCTGCCCTGAGCACCAGTTAAACAACACAACCTTTCGAGAGCACCGGCCGACATCCGAGCCTGAAGTCCTAGAGCTGCAGCAACTTCCGCTGCACTCGGCCTGACCCTGAAGGTCTCGAACACAAACGAGAAACGCGACCTTCCAGGTCGCTTGCCTTTCATAAACCACCCAGCACGTCAGAGTGAGATCTCCCTCAGCTCCCTACCGTGGGATGGGTACAGAGCTCTCTCCACGCAGGCCCAGGCTGATTTCAGCAGGCTCGTGGTGAAGCTATTGCATATAGCACTTTTACGACTTCATAAATACAAGTCTAAAAAAATTAAGTCAACTCTGAGCCAAGTCACAGAAATGTAATGTGCAAGAGAATTCTTGTCTGAAGATGGGGGTGAGCTGGTTGGCCTTCCCAGAAACAGCCACACCCCAAAGCGGATCCAAAAAGCAGCACAGAATGTGGCCACAGAAGAAACTATTGTTGGATTCTCACTCCAGCAGCTGCTCAGGGGCTGCGCACAGGAATGCCAGCGTGTGCGGGGGTGGCGGGTGGCCATGTGGCATGTGGCTCCCTCCCAGAGATCTAAGAACAGCGGCTCTCAGACATGAGGAGGGAAGTCTCCACTTTGCAGGCCGGGTGGAATGGGTCGTCGTAAGTGCGGCGTTCCCCCGTACGTATCTTCCACACAGTCGGAGTGGGTGCAAGGATGTGAGAGCTGATAAAACAAATGAGCCCAGATGAACTTCAGAGCTTGTGGTCCAACCTGCCTATGGGAAAGACAAGGAAATAGCTCAGAGTGAGGAAGAAAGAGTGGCCTGAGATGAGGAGGCACAGAAGCGAACCAGATTCTATATCTCAGATCTCCAAATTGGGGGCCGGGGGAGTGGTGTTGCTTTGCTTTACAATGACACAGAAAATCCGAAAATCTGAGCCCCTCTGTCCTACTGAGTAGTAGACAGACAAGCAAGTAGGCTGTGCCCCTGTTCCATAGGCAAGGGGAAGGGGGACAGATGCCTCGGGAGGGGTCTTCCGTGAGGAAGAGACATGGTCCATGCTGACTTGGGAGTTGCAGAGGCTCCGGGCTTCGTTTGTCTCAACCTAGACAAGCCACTCACCCTCACTGGGCCTCAATTTCCAAACTTTTAAAATGCAGTGAAGCAAAGGGAGTCACAGATATGTGATCTCTAACATCCTTCCATTTTTAAAACTCCTCTCCTTGTCTAAAGAGGTGAAAAGAAATTTGGAAGGAGAAAAAAAATGAGATCAGAGAATGTGCCAAGGGGAAGGACAGATTGTGTCTTCAGCAGCCATCGGTTTCAAGTTTCCTATTTTTCTGAAAGCCAGGAGATCTTCAAATGCTTGCCCCTTCCAGGGTAAGAGACCCCCAGAAGTTACCATGCCTGGGGATTTTCCAGGGATCATGAGCAATTAAAGGACACATACTTTTCCACTTCTAGCACACAGCATCTGGGGCAATGCCCGGAAGGCCGGGGAGGACACCTATGTAAGAATGCAGCTGCACCCTTCCTCGAAGGAAGTGTCAGGGCCCGTGGCTGCAGCTGTGTCCCGAGCCCAGCCTTTTTTAGTCCTCCACATAGTCTTGTGGCCTTGGGACTCATCAGGCATTCCTGGGCGTGGGCACAGATGTCTCTGACCACCACCGGGCAAGAAGTCCCAGGAACATTGTCCCACCATATTTATAGCTGCGCCTCCGTTCCTTCATTTTACCTCGGGCTGGCAAAAGGCTTCAATCATAAGATATTTCAATTTGCCTAATATTCCTTGAGCCTCCAGTGGAGGCGAGGTAGAAAGCTCTGTGTGCCAGCTGTACCTTGCTGTCACTGTAGGTGCAAACGTCTCCACCTCCTTTCACACCACCAGGGCAGATAAGAAGTCAGTGTGAGGTCTGTCAGGCCCTTCAGAGGGCTGGCCGCCACCCTGTGTTCACACATACCGGCAATGCAGCAGAGACGGGAGTCATCTCTTTAGCCCCAGGACCTTCAAGAGAACCATGTCCCCCATCTCTGCAGGTCACATGCAGGTTGCTCAGTGCAGCCTGCACACAGAAAGGGACCAAAGAGAGCTGGGATCACTTCACATTTCTTGCAAATGGGCAAAGCTGACTCCCATGTTCAGAGATGGTTGGCACCAGGTCTGACTTCAATGAATAACTGCAAAGAATTAAGTTACAGCTCAGCCTTGTATGTCAGAAGGAAGCGGGGTGGGTTTCAAAGACGGCCCTACAGGGCTCCATTCCTCGCTTGTGCTCTGCAGAGAATGGCACAACACACCAAACCACCCCACACTGCAGAAAGTCCTAGATTATAGTTCTGACTGTGGAACCAGGTAACCAGCCTTGAGAACTAGAAGAACACAACTATTTTGTGCTTGGTTTCTGCATTTATGAGTTGAAAGGAATTCTAACTAGATGATTCCAAGGACACTTCTAGGACAGAAATCCTATAATTCCATAAAAATCTACACACTGAAAATTTAGTATGTGTAATACACAGGTATCATGTAAGATAGAGGGAAAAAGTTTTTATGATAGAATGTATGATGATGTCTGTTTTCTGGAACATACACTGAACTTGTTTGGAGCCAATGGTGACTTAAGTTTTAAGACTGCTAACAGATGTAAACCATTTGGCCTTGAATCTGGGTCACTCTGAATGGTGACAATGCTGGTTTTTTTTACGTGAGTGACTGTGAAAAACTTTCGGAGAAATATTGGGCCCTGCCTGGCTTGTTTGAGGAACAGCAAGAGGCCAGTGTGGATACAGAAGAAGGAAAACCAGAGAGAAGAGGTCAGAGATATTGGGGACAGAGCAGGTCACGTGAGCCTGAGAGGCTGTTGTGATTATGTTGGCTTCCACTCTGTGTGAGTCAAGAAGACTTTGGAAGAAAAAGCAAGAATAAAATTTGATTTTTATTTTAAAAGGATTGTGTTGGCTTCCTTGTGAAGACCAGAGTATAAGGGAGGAAGAGCAGTTAGAAGGCAACTGCAGCAACCCCTGTGAAAGGTGATGGGGCTTAGACCGAGGAGGGACAGTGGAGTGATGAGAAATGCCAGATGTGTCTGGAAGGTACAGTCAGTGAGATTTGGTGATGGACCAGACATGGAGTGAAAGAGAAGTGAGGAGCCAAGAAATGACTTCAAGATTTTTGGCCTGAGCTGCTGGAGAGCAGAGCTCCTTACCGGGGAACCAGAAGGGGTGGTCAGGAGGCAGATATCAGGGCTTGGTTTGGGCGACAGTGAGGTTTTCAATGTCTGTCTGACACCCAAGAGGATACTGCGATTATACAGATGGATACACAAGCAGGTGGATACATAAATCTGGAGTTCAAGGATGGAGTCAGTACTGGAGAAATGAGTTTGAGAGTGATGAGTATGTAGATAATACTTAAGGTCATGAGAGTGAATGACACCACCAAGAGAAGGAACAGAGAGGTGAGAAGGTTGAGTCCTTGACTATCCAACATTGAAAGGTCAGAGGAAGTGGAGACACCACTAAAGGAGACCTTGAAGGAGCAGGCCGTGAGACGGAGAGCCACCAGCAGTCTGTGGCATCTGGAAGCTGGAGGTGTGGGTCTCTGTGCTGAGTGCTGCTGATAGGCTGAAAGGATGAGGACAAAAACTGGCCACTGTTGTCTCCTTCTCTGAGTCTGTTTTATCCTGTGTCTTTTTGCTCTTCCCAGGGAACATATCTTCTTGTGTCTCGCTGGGGTTGCCAAACAGATTCCTCAAATTTTACTTATAGTTTCCTTCTTTAAGTACTTAAGGTAATGTCCCCTTTTCCTGGATTTGTGCTTTTCATCAAAATCCAGAAGTTGTTCTTTCCTTTTACTGACTTTGAAAGATGAGCTATTGCTTAGACTCTAACTAAACTCATCAACTCTCCTTGGTCGATGATCAAGTCCTTTTCTCGCATATATACTAGCTGCAGTGTGAGTTAATAGACAACTTCTGGCCCAATTTTGACAGTGTAGTAAGATTTTCCCTGGCAAACTTCTATTCTACTGACACTAAATCTTCTCAAACTGTCATTGTATAGCTCCACAGCCCAGATGGCAAATGAAATTTAATCTCTCTGCTTGTTTGGTAATCGTCGCCTGGAGCACACGTCATGGAGAGAAGACATGAGGCAGCCCAGCCTGGGCAGGAGATGGTGCACAGGGAATCAGCTAGTGCCACCTGCCCCGGTGAAGGAAGTGGGGTGTCTGCTGACCACGCTGAGACCCGATGGCTGTGAGGACATTCCAGGTGCTGGATGCACCACCCGGAAGGTCTTCTTGCTAAAGCCTCTGCCTGGTGATGCCCCTCCGCATGGCAGTCACCTTGTGCAGTGGATGCCGATGTGTCCCCAGAGTTGCAGTCACTATACAGAGGTGTAGGGGTGACGAGAAAAGATGTGGGGTGAAAGCCGTTTCTGCCCAGTGAGTTTCCCAGTAGGCACTGGTTCTTCTGACAGGGTTAGGAGATGAGCAGGCAGAAGAACTTCCGACACTTAGTGTGGCAGATTTCCTGTTGCAGGATGCTGAGTACAGACACACATACGTTTCTCCATTCTCTTCCATCTGACGCTTAGTCTTGGAAAATTTCACCATGATTTGGCAATATATCATAGTTTTCAGTGTGCTTGTGAGTTTTTGTCATGATCCGTCTTCTAATAGGAATTATTTTTTTCACCTCTTCTTCACCCCCTCATGTCTAATCCACCAACAACTCCTTCCTGTTTCTTTAACCAGCAAAACATATTTACTTCTTTCTCTATCAACTGCTACTGTGCCAATATATCCGATATAGCCGCTATGGCACTGCCAGCCCTAACCTGAGTAATGTCACACCCTCCTAACTAGTTTTTCTGCTTCCTCTCTTTCTACCCATCAACTTGTTTGTAGACAACTGTCAGAGGGATCTTTCACAAGCATATAGTGTCACCCCTCTCCACACACACACATGCACTGTAGCAGTCAGTGTTCTCCAGGAAAACAGAACCAATAGGATATCTAGATAGATAGATAGATAGATAGATAGATAGATAGATAGATCTAAGAGGAGACTTATTACAGGAATTGGCTCGTGTGATTATGGAAGCCAAGAAGTCCTATGATCTGCCAACTGCAAGCTCAAGAAACAAGAGGGCTGGGGATGTAGTTGAGGCCTGAGAACCAGGGGAACCAATGGTGTAAAAGTCCCAGATCAAGCCCAGTGGTCCAGAACCGGGAGCACCAAGGTCTGCGTGCAGAAGAGGATGTATGTCCCGGCTCAGGCTGGGAGTGAACCCCCCTCTTCTGCCTTTTGTTCCACTCAGGCCCTCAGTGGTTGGGTGATGCCCCCCAGCACTGGGGGTGCTGATCTCTTTACTCAGACTACCAGTTCCAATGCTAACTCTTCTGAAAACACCCCCCCAGATCCACCCAGAAATAATGTGTTTTCCAGCTATCTGGGCATCTCCTAGTCCAGTCAAGTTGACATGTACAATTAACCATCATATACACACATCCTGCTTAAAACCTCAAATCTCCCATATCTTCCCACCCTGCAGACAGCAAAATCCAAATTATTGAGCCTGGTGTACAAACCCTTCCTGATGGGCCCTGCCAAGCTCTCCAAGCTTATCAGCATCACCCTCCCTCCCTGACCCTCCCATGCCAGGCTCCCTGGCTTTTCTTCTGCTGCTGAGCAACACCAGGCTGCTTCCCTCTTCCAGATGTTTGAATTGGCTTCTTGCTTTGCCTGAGAGGATCAGTCCTGACCAGGGCATGCTCAGTTCTCACCCTTTTTATTTCAGCCTAAGTGCTGCTGCCTCAGCGAGGCCTTGCTGACCCGCCAATCTGAAGAATTTCATCAGTCAGTGGCCACACATGCTCCATGTGTGCTGTCTACAGAGCAGTTAATACTACTGGATATTTTTTCTGGCTTATGTGTTTTTTCTTTTACTTTCTGTCTCACTCCATTAGAATTTTTGTTCTTTAGAACATGCTACTTACTTGTCTTTTTCATCACTCTGTCAGCAGCCTCTAGGACACTGTCAGGCATAGAATAAGTGTTCAGTGGACATTTGCTGAATGATTGAATGGATGGATGGATGGATACATCTGGGAAAGGCTGACCTGGGGCTGGGCAGCCAGATGCCATCTCAAAGCAAGTCCACTTAACCAAACTTTCCTATTCAAATAATTACAACTTTTCAGTTGTGATTGGTTGCATACTACAAGTTCACATTTTAGTTTTTATTGTCAGGAATGAGACTGTTGTCCAAATTCAAGTGTTAACTAAGTTTGGAACAAAGACTTTTTTTTCCATAGAAATCCGCCATACTCATCTAATCATCAGAAAATTCTGAGACAACTGGTGATGGGCTGACCGGGGTTACAGCTATGAGGACATTAAGCAATTAGCCTATGCTCGTTGCACACCTACTGTGAGCTGAATCCTGTTGCTCATACCATGGAAAATAGCCAAACCAAGAAGAGAAATACATAAGCACATGCATAAATGTCTAACCTTTGAAATTCATCAGCTGCATGAGAAGATAGGACATAATCTACCAAAGAAAAAATAAATACTAGGTTAAATATTAACATAAGAGCAATTCCTCAGGGACAGAAGATATCAGTGTGGACTGAGTTGATGGAGAAAGGAGTTAATGTTGCTGGGCTTGAAGGATGAAGAGACCCTAGCGAGATGGACAGAAGACATTTCAGATAGGAGAAGTTTATGGACAAAGACAGATATATCTTGTCCCTGTGGCTCCACTGTCTGTGCCATAGGCAATTAATAAAAGATTGCTTTGGTTTCTTTCAATTAATTTCATTCAATATAGATTTTTCACACCCCAAGGCACATAGTGACTGAGGGTTAAAAAGCCGTAACAACTATTATGTCCTTTGAAGAATGTGTTGTTCTTTAAAAGCTGGCTAGGCCACTGACCACATTTACAACTGTGCAGGTTTCAGGCACAAAGTGAGGGCCACTGGTATCTGCTCTTGGCCTCTCGGGATTGCCATGGCCAGGCTGAACCAGTGAGGTTCATTGGACCAGAACGATTTGCTGTGTCAGGCAGGGTGGCTAGGTATGGCTGGAGGTGCCACTTGAGGTTGCCAAGATCAGCTTTGGGGACTCAGGCTGAACTGAACCTCCTGCTTGGAGAAGAGGCGGGTGCAGCATGGTGGGCGCAGCATGGCGGGTGCGGCATGGCATGGCACACACAGTTCTGGGCTAACAGGCACAAACCCCTGGGTTTAAATGCTCTATCTGCCGCTGTCTCACTCCTTGTGTGGGCCAGGTCACTTTTCCTATTTGAGCCTCGGTTTCTTCTATAAAACTGAGATTTAGAAAAATACCTTTATAGGATTGTTATTAAGCTCAGAATAATAATACAATAACACTGGGGGGTAAACACTACATATCTCTAAAGTACCACAATACATTAAGCCTCGCGTATACTCAGAAGTGCTGTCCACTCTCATGTTATTATTAAGGCTCGAATGTGCTTAACCAGTTTAGCCAGCCACCCACCTGAACTCCAAGGCTTTGAAAAGCCAAGCCAGTTTCTGGACACGTTAATTTCCGTCTCCGATTAGCATGTGCAGAGGGTCAGCTGCCACTCTGGGCCTGTGGGCTGCAGGCTTTCTGCCTGTGGGTGTCTGTTATGCGCTTGGTGATGGAGCAGGAGGCTTTTTGAGAATGGAGAGTGACATGTAATTTATTTCCCTGGTATGTCTGGCATGTGTCTTCAGATGCCTGGACTATGTGGTACACTATTATTAAGGTGTGTGCCCCACTTATCTCCAAGGAAACGCTACTAAAAGCAGAGATAAGCCCAATCTTCCAAAGGCAAGTATATACACATGGCAGTGGAATTTATTAAAGGGGAGCAAACACTTCTAATTAGCTCGGCTCAGCAAAGCAATGCTAATGCTTTCAGGTAATCCAAGCAGGACACTATATTGACTTTGACCAAACAAACAGACATCCTATTCTGTGCTCTGTGATTATAATGCTTGTTTAAATTTCATCCTAGAGACACCTCGTCAGCACCAGTTACAAATAAAAGGTAAATAAAAAGGCCCTAGCCCATAAGCACAGCGTGTTAACAATCTGCATTCTTAAAGCAGAACAGTGTGACAGTGCTATAATTCTTCCTCCTGAGTAAGAGTGACGATTGATCCAAGCAAATGTCATCTGAACAGTGTCACCTCTGTGGGACATTGAACATTTGAGGAATAGGCTTTCTGCCTTCCTTTTCCCAGTGTAGAATTTTTGAGTTGAAGTTAAATATAAAATAAAATCACGTGGGCACTCTAGGGGTGTCCAGGAATGACAGAACTCACACCTGTCCCTTGTAGAAGAGGTGACAAAATTTTACCCCAGGTTCTCGGAATGCTGAACAAGTGGGAGGCACCATCACAGACAGGGACCAAGGAACAGAGCTCAGAAATGCCACTCACTGACCCAAAGACCCAACAGAAAGTTTCTTTGTAAAGGCATTAATATGATCATCTTTATTTTGAAAGCCGAACTTCAGGCAACATTGTCAAGCACAAATGCCTAATTCGGTGTGGTTACATTTCTACTCTCTTTATTTTCATGCAAACAATGTGCCAAGACCAAAGTACTGCCAGCGCTGTCCTAAATACCACCCCAACATACACACGCCCACACGCAGACATGCACACGTGCACAGACACACACACTTTTCTGTGTCACTTCTGACCCACTGAATAAAAAGAATAACAACAAAAGACATTTAGTGCATCCTGGACATCAGAAAAGTCAGACTAGATAAAAGATATTCACAAAAAAAAGACATCTTTAGTAAACGTAATCTCAATCATTGGAAATGTCTAGGAGGAGACATAAACATCCCATTGAATTCAGAGAAAACTGCCTCTTTTCCTAGGGCTTTTCTGAGAACTTTCCATGAGCAGCCTTTCCCCAGATGCAAGTCTCTTTTGGGGGGAGAGGTACACCAAACATCTTAAGAAGTGGCTAAAGAATTAATTGATATTCTGAGAACCCAGACTCTCTCTCCAGTGTTGCTAACCTGTTATTAAAGACTCATGCAGCAGTCTATTAATAAATTAGTCAGCCCCTTCAGAGGGATCTCAGAGTGTTCCCCAGAGTGTTGTGACTCTTGTGCTATGAGGTAGACCATGACAAAAGCCAGCAAGCTCACAACCACATGAAGCCACATCCCTGCTTGGTAAACGCTTCATCCAACAGATTCTCAATTTATTTACAGAATGTGCTGTTGTCTTCAAAAGGCAGATTTGTGGAGCATCTCAGTAAGATAATCGGTCCTTCCAGCACTGTTCACACACCTAGCCTCAGAAACTTCCTGCAGCTGTACTTTTTCCTATGAAATGTGTTGAATAACCCAAGGGGATTCAGGAACCCAGGCATGAGACAGGTTCACCGCTCCAGGGTAAGGTAACAAGGTGGGCTTCCTCGCCGGGACTCATGCAGGGGCTTTGACATTTGTCATGTTATTAACCACTAAAATACTTGACATAGGATCCCATTAGTAAAGAATATAAGATCTCAGAAAAAACCCACAAGGACCTCTGTGTGTGTGTGTGTGTGTGTGTGTGTGTGTATGTGTGTGTGTGTGTGTGTGTGTTGGGGAGCTGGCAAAGTGCAAAATTCTAATCATGTCACTTTTTACTTTCCCTCTTAAAAGCTTCCCTATCATAATGGTCACCATTTGGAGGGTGCACATCAGACGCATCTTAGGCTTTTTAAGACTATGGATGCCTGGGTGACATCCAAGCCCCACAGCGTCAGGAGGCTCTGGCGCGGGGCAAAGCCATCTGGGAGTATAAAAGCACTGAGACTGACAGTCACTGCTCCCCAGCACAGCACCTGTGCTCAGCCATCTGTGGCCAGGTGGCATGTCCAGTGCCCCCTCTTGTCACCAGCCCCTGTGAAGTCCCCTCTTTTAGCCTTCAGGTTCCTCAGCTTCAGTTAATTGGAAGTTCTCAAGGGTCTCTGAACATTCGAGGGTTTAATTGCTTCATGCTTTCATATGCACTGTTCTTGCTGCAAATGCTCCTGTGCTTATATTCTTCCTGGAAAATGCCTGTGTGCTGCTCAAAACCAGGTCCCAGGCCTATGAAGGTGCATTTTTCAGCTGGGTCTTGTGCTCAGTCCCAATACCTAGAGACTTTGCTTTTGTGTTTGTACATCTGTCTCACCCCCGAGTTTTTCAGCTCATCTGGGTGGGAGGACTGGAGCTCCCGTGGCTCCCAGAGGACCTAACGCAATGTCTGTGTAGTATAGACGGGAAGCATCCCTGCACGGAAGGTACTAGAATCAGTGGGTGGAAATCTCAGGAAGCTGAACCCGTACTGGAACATTTTATTTTTCCAGCTTCCCACAGTGGAGCGTGGTGTCTTACGAAGACGTGAGCTTCCTTCTCACTGCTGGAGACAGGCAGGGTTCAGGCAGTGCGAGGGCTGTTGGAGGCCGCTTCCCTCCTGGTGGGGGCTTGAAAAGAAGGATCACAGATATGGACTCCGGCGACCAGCCCCAGGTCCAGTTCAACCCCTGAAGCCGTCTCTCTGATGGAACCGCACAAACGGGGAGTCGAGTACAGTGGACTCTCAAGGGAAAACTGAGGGGAGCAGAGAGAAAGAAGGGTGAATTCACATAGAAAGAAGAAGAAAACGTCCCCTGGCAGAGTAAGCTAGGAAATGACATAGAGAAGGGGTTAATCCTGAGGTGGGGGTGCTTTGAAACCACATTATGCAGTGCGTATATTTTTTCTAGGAGCAACACAAAGCCACTGGAAAGTTTCAAGCAGGGACGAGACAGCCTCAAAATTTCCGATTAGGAAGCTCTCCTGGCAGCCGTGTGCAAGAGCCCACGGGCTTGTTTTGGTATCGCGTACAGGGAGGGCGAGTGCTGCAGAAAATGACCACTTCACCATGGGTGTCACCACCTGGCCACAGGTAGGTTAAGAAGTCTTGTAAATGCCGCTCACTCTATATACCGGCCTGCATTTTTGTCATCACCGGCTTTAACAGCAACATCTGAAAAGCAGGTTGATTTGCTGTGAAATACGGCTACGGAGAGCCAAGCCCAAACCCCAAGCCCCAAACAGGCCCCCTGGCCTCCTGTGCTCAGCTGCCCCCAGCACCCCAGAGTGCCCCGAGCCTCATCCTGGGGTCTCTGCTCACACCCAGCCCTGCTCCTCTGTATCTTCCCCAGGTGAGCCCGCGACAGCGCCAGCCACAGACCCAGCGTCCGTGTCCTCTATTGGGAAAGCTCCTCAGCTCCCCGTGGCAAGGTGGTTGCCCACAGCACCTGCACCAAATGCCGCCTAGTGAGCTCCGGGTTCAGCGCACGCTGTCAGCTAGATCTGCAGAGGAACAAGCGTCGGACACAGCTGGAGCTATTAATAGCACCAGGAGCACCAGTCGAGAACCAAAGCCCTGCCGTCCAGACTGGTCTGTTACCAGCATTTGGGTTACCAAGGGCAAATCGATTCCCCTCTAACTGAGTTTCTTTCCAAACCATGTACGTATAGTGCAGCTTCTTCTTGTTTTACAAAGATGATTCTATGAATTAAGAAATAGCACCTGGACCCGAATATTTGCTGAAGGCTGAAACTTCCCAGCATGACGTCCAAAGCCCTCCTTAATCTCATCCCCAGTCACCTTCTCTTCCCGAGCTCCAGCCCTTCTCGTTACGCGCTTGCTCTCGGCCGCCTCAAACAACTAACGACCTCCTTCCCGGCTCCACGCCACGGCTCAGCATATCCCACTGCCTTCTTGTTTCTTTCTTTCCAAGGAACTTGCACTTACTCTTCAAGACAGAAGTCAATATCGGCTTCTCCATTTGATCATCTTATTTCTCTGCAGGTGAACTAATCGCCATGCCCTAAACTCTTACACGCAGGAAGGATGGGCTCCTGTGGGGATGTCTCAGCGTCTACAGCCAGAGGTTTGTGGCTGTCACCACAGATATAGCAATGACATGGCAGAGTGCAACACCGCCAAGCTGATGACAAATGCCTGTTGTGGGACCTGGGGTAGTTTTAGAGAGTGCACGAACGTGCCCCATCATCATAGCTGTGACAGGAATTTGTTGAAACATATTTGAGGAGGAGAAAATCAACTACATCAATATTAAGTAAATCATGGTACTGGAGGTGCACACATTTGGCAGAATGGTGAAAGCGGTGCGTGAGTCATTGATGTTCAGAAACTACGGTAAAGTGGAAAAATCACGGGGTTTGGATAGCAGTGCTGAGTTCGACGTAAGCTCTGCTGTCAGCTTTCTGACCCCTGAAAAGGCATTTTGGCCACATGAGGTTTGTTTCTTTTTTGTGAACTGAGAAATAAGTTATTACTATTGTGAGTCAGCCTTTTACCGTGTCTTCCTTCGGCACTGCCCTCTGTGTGGGTGGCAGAGCACAGGCCTGGGCATTATCCTCACCCAGTTGAAGGAGTAACCACACTGCCACAGGGGGAAATAAATGCCCAACAAAATGAGTCCAGTGCTTACTGATTGAATGAATTCATTCGTGGGGTAAAAATTAGCATTGGGACATTCCTGGGCTGTGAGGATGACAAGTGCACCGTGTGCCTGACTCACCTGCCCCTGTGCTACCCGTCGGAGAAAGATCTGCAGAAATATAGTAACACGCAAAGGAAAAATTCAGAAAATTTCAGAAAAATTACCCTAAGAGTGGGGATTGGCTAGTTTAGGGGAAGAAATAAAGATGAATTAGGAGGAATTTGGATTCAAAACACACACACACAAAAACAAGCAAATAGATCTGTAGGAGGAAGGAGGTTTTCTCCCACGACCTGGTCTCCCTTGCTGGAGACACTCAGACCTGCACCCACGACCACAGAAAGTGGCACCAGGCAGATACCCTCATAGAAAAAGTGTCTTTCTGATGCAGCCAGAGCCACGTGCCATGTCCCCGACACCCCCGTTTCAGAAACAGCCCCGCCCAGTCCTGTGTGAGAGCCAGGTGGAGGGGTTGGGTGTCCCTCTGTCCTGTGACCCCAGCGTTGCTCAGAACTGTGCCATTGCAGACAGGAAGTCAACAGAGGAAAAGGGAAGAGGAAAGAGAGGGTGTGGTGGACTCCAGCGTCTTAAATGCCTGGGTCTGAAAGAAGTGCAACTGCACTACCGCTCACGGTGCGCACGGCCGCCGGGATGCTGCGAGACACAGACCCTGTCCTGATCGCACTTGCTGAGGGTGACTCCAGCTCAGCAGGGACTCGGGCTCAGCGAGCAGGCTCTGCCTCAGTCTGCTGTCTGGCCAGCGACATTTCGGGGCTCCCTTCATCGCACATGTGAAATGTTCACCCCTCCCCAAAGGAGATACATAAGGGTTTTATCCTATCCCTGTAACCACACTCAAGGCAGCATCCTGGGCAACACTTGGCCATCTCCAGCAGCTCCAGACACTCCCCATACCCAATGCACAATGGTTGAAAAAAATTCAATAAAATAATGCTCAAGAATACATTCATCGAAATTGCCTTTAAAATGTTCAACATTCTGTTGTGAACAATAAGAGTATCAGGTTTCAGAAATGCTGGGTGGTTTTTATTATAACAATTTTTCACATCTAAATCATGCGTCATCATTTGCAAAGCTTGTTCTTACATATTTTGTTTTCTTTTCATTTATTTATTCGGTGTGTTGGGAGAAAAATGTTCTGTAAATTCACAAATCTGGACACGTGTGACTTCCCAAACCGCAGAAGAGATCCTGGTGCCCAGATCGCGATACTAAGGCAACAGGCAGACTAAATGGCAGTGCATCGTCGAAGGCAGAATATGAAGAAGAAAAGGAGGCGATGAAAGAACCAAAGACGGAGAAAATATACAATTACAAAACCTCAGAATCCATGGAGACCAGGAAAATGTGCCGCTGAGAGGTCTCTGTGAATTGGCATTACTATCGGAACCACACATTATCTGTTAGGATTTTAAACACTGAAGCCCTGACAAAATGTCATTTTTATTCTTCTTTACAAAAAGGGCAAGGTTTTTTTAGGGTCTCTTTAAGTAGCATAAATAGCAGGAGGGAGCTAGGAGAAAACCCGCCGTAAATGGACAGCCTGCTAATGAAGGGAGCGGGCTCCCCACCAGCCGTTTCCAAGGCAACCCACTGGGTGGACAAGCACCATCTCTTCCCTGTTCCCCATTATGGGACTGTCTCCGCAGCCCAGAGGAGAAGAGCAAGGCTGATCGGAAACTCTTTCACCTGCTGTTGCCAGCACAGTTCACAAATGCAAGGAAGTGAGCTAGGCCAGGGCGTGAAATGCCCCCTAGACCACGCCCAAAACTGCAACCCACGCTGCCCTCAAAACCTGTCTAACTGCACAGGGAGAAAAATCACATGTAGAGCTCTATGTTTCCAAAAGCTCCGATAGGAAAAATGCTTGGGCCTTTCAGAGCTGGACATTTCCTTTCATCACGCAGAAATCCTGGAATGAGAGAATTTTTAATCTTTGCAAAGAACCTGTGCATCACTGTTTCCAAACTTTCCAAGGACATCAAAGCAGAGGGAGGGAGAAGGTCTTTTCTTCGGTCGCCGTATGAGTCGGTGTCTGAGCTGGTCTGAGGATGCAGACACCAAGACCGTGGATCCTGGGCTCTTCTGAGGCTGGAATTAGAGGAAAAATATTGAGAAATGGACAGACTGGAAACCCAAGGCCAGAGGAAGGAGTGTGGGGTCTGAAGGGCAGGTTCTGTGGACAACTTGGAGATCACAGGTAGATGAGTCTGGCGACCAGGATTTAAGATGCTTCCAGAATGCAGAGGACCAAGGGGCAGAATGATCAGTTAAAAGACAGTGACAATTGCCAAGAAAACAAATCCCAACAGTGCAGAATAGAGCAGTGTCCCAGGAATGGCCAAGAGTGGGCAAAGATGAGAAATACTACAGAAGTGTGATGGACTAGGCAGCTTTACCATCTCGTTTGTGCCTGTTGAAAAATGTGCTTTTTGGTTTTTTTCTTAAGTTAAAAACTGATCATCAAAAGCCTGATTGCAGAAGTAATGTGATGTGACTAATGATTTTGCATAATGAATGATCTTGATATCAATCAGCAGGAAGCCGGCTTTGGGGAAAAAGTCTTTGAGTCCTCAAATATGTGAGGCGCTGACTCCCAGTTCCAAGCCCCCACCTCCCAAACGCCTTTTGCAGAAGCAACTCCCAGAAGCCAGGAGACTCAAACACACAGTCCCACAGAAGTGGACATGGACCCCATGTTTGTAGGAAGCTCAGCTGACTCATTCTAAGGTCTTCCCCACATGGTATAATTTTGCAAAACTTTCACCCAAATATTGTCTGTATCTTTCTTATTGAACTTCTCTCAGTGCAGAGATTTTTTTTTCCAGCAGTTGCAACCTGTCAAAATGCAAACATAGATTTGATCTTTAAACGCAGAAAAACATCCTAATTATATTGGAGAATAATCAAGGGCTTGACATTTAAAGAATTTTCAAAGTTCTTAAAAGAGAAAGGAGAATTACAGACACAAGGAAAGCATGGGTTGAATTTATGTATTTCCTGTTCACTTCTGTCTGTTGAGTTTCCTGTAACTACTTAGGAAATTTTAATTACAGAGAAGCATTAAGTGAGTTGCTCGTCATTTCTGGACTCCTTGCTTGAACTATATCACCCAAGCATAGCGGAATGGTGGGAGGTGTTAGCTAGGCTGTCCCAAACATGGTTCAAGCATTATGAAATAGTGAACACTGCCATCAGAGTAAGGTTTCCAGTTCTAGTAAGAGCCCCCTACCCTGTGAAAAGCTAGATAATTCTTCAAGAAGTTGGAGTCAAAAATGTAGACAACTGGGTCCTCTGCACCAGATGAAACCCAAATATTTTCAAAATCTTCTATTCTCCCTAAAATATGCTGTTTCTCTCACATCTACCATGATCACATCTTTTATTTCCTAAACCAGAGAAAATACTGGTTTCTTTCTCTAACGCTACTCTCTTTCACCCCCTTACTAGAACACGCTGGTACGTATTTAAATCTACTCTGCCCCAGCACTGCGTTAAGCTGATGCCTTGCCACTGTTGCTTTAGTTCTCAAAACCATGCACCACTCAACGTTTTACCACCACCACACCCGTGGTTTCAGAAAAAGCAAATTATCTGGTATTAAAAAATTAAACTAAATTTTATCAGCTTATTTGGAAGCAAGATAACATATGATCAGGCTTTTGGGGGATTTGTTCTCCATTTATTATTGTTATTTTTGGTTATCTTTTCTTGATATTTGACACCCAATACATACCAGATAGTGTTACTTAAAACCTAAAATAATGTATGTTTTTAATAAAAGGGAGAGGAAGAGAAACAGAAGAGTTTTACCTTTTACCAAAATGCCGGTTGGAAAATGTACTCCTTTTTACATGCAATCAGTGTCAGGCACTTGGTCTCGCTGAGAGGCGTGCTGCCTCCTTTAGACACATCAAGAATTGGTCCTGAATAAAATCAAGAGTGTATGCCCTGGCCGCCGCTGGTGGAGGGAGATTGACATTTGGAACGGCTGCTCCGGTGCTAATGCTGTTACCTCTTCCTTTATAAGCGACCTGTTGGAATGCAGCGACTGTCAGTCTGGTTCATCTTCCCTGCCAGCACCTATCTTCTCAGAGCTCATGGAAGCTGGCAGGTTTGACATCATGAGGGACAGGGAGCGGAGGAGCAAGAGACAGAGCTTTCTGGAGGAACTGCATGCCGGCACCCCGTCCAGTCTGGCCCCAGGAGTGGCCTGTGAATTCCAACAGCAGAATCTCATCATTGCCCACTGCTCAAACGTCGCCTCATCCACAGGCCTCTGGAAATGAGTCAGTGCCTGAGAAAATTCAGAAATCACAGCATTCAACATTTTTATGGCTCCAATTTAGCCCTGTATGCATAGTAAACTTGGACTTAGTTTTCCCAGGCAGTGCTAATTTTATGATATTCTTTTTAATAAATGTAACGTTTAATGCAATTTAATTTTTCACCTCATTTGTGCCTTTATTTCTAGATGCTCATTATGTTTCCCATTACAAAATACTCAGTATAATAAATTTGGAAACTAAAGGAAAGCAGGAAGAAGAAATGTTTAAATCACTGAAAGTTACACACTCTAGAAACAATAACTATTGACGTTTTTGTGTACTACCTTTCAGAGTTTTATGCATATATTTATAGATACTTAATATGGATGTCATCAGGCTATAATTTTGCCTCCTGTTCTTTCATTTTTTATTGTAATATAAATTCTTCCATATTATTATTACAAGCCCATTATAAACATTATTTTAATGACTGTGTAATTATGTTCTATAATTTACTTAGCTATTATCCTATCGTTGGACATTTAGACTGTTTCAAAAGTTTCACTGTTGCACACATACTGTTGCAATACATTTATTTATAAAGCGTATTCAGTGCTTTGGATTCTTAGGATAGATTCCCAGCAATAAAATTGCTAGATCAAAGTGTTTAGAATTTTCAACAAATCTTGGCACACTCTGCCAAAATTCTTTCTACAGAGATTGCCTGATGCTATTTGTATATATTTGTAGAATTTCTACATTTAAAAAGGTATGATTTGGAATATATATTTTCTGTCAAATATGCATCCTAATTATTGCTTCGGAAAATATTTTCACTATAACCATTTCACTGATTGAGCCTACATTGTGACTTTCCTAAAGAAAAGAAATCAATTAAGGTATAAATACTTTCATTAGCAAAACACGTAGACAGGTTTTATTGGTTTTGCTGAAGGCGTAACTGGTCACCTGACCTAATTATTTCTAGTGGATCTTATTATAGCAAACACTACACTTCCTAAAAATCATCCACCTATTGGTTCGTAGATTCATCTATTCATTTGCTTGGCAAACATTCACAGCATGAGGATGCTCAAACGTCATGCTGGGTGACACCAGATGTGAGCCCTGGGCCCTCTGTTCCTTCCACTGGGGGAGACCAGAGCACACACAACAGAGACTTCTTGAGCCCCAGAAAGGTCCCTTCATAGATATTTGTGAAATGAAACATAATAAATACCAAATATAGATATTCACAGTGCAAAGGCGATAGCTCCCACAGAGTGGGGTCTTGTCAAGCAGAGAGGGACCGCTCAATTCTGGGTGCAGGTTACGGAGCCTTACAGAGAAAGCTTAGAAAGTCTTGCTGTTTATTTCAGATAAAGGTAAAAGGGTAACAGTGCCTTTCTGTGCATAGATTCTCAATTCTTGACACCGAGAGATGCTACTTTTAGAAATCTGAGAAAGTTCTGCATAACCCACCCTCGTGGGTCCTCCACCATTCTGCTATGAGTAGTCAAGCACCCTTATAGTAATCGTTCTTCTGAGTTAAAATTATGTGTGTGTGTGTGTGTGTGTGTATACACGTATATATACATATATATTTTTTTTAACAAAGACTCTCATTCTGACCTGAAATCATATGTTTGATTGACAATTTAGTAGAAATGACAAAAATGGCTCTCCTCAGTCCCTATAAATTTTAGCTTTTTCAGTTTCCTTCCTGAGACACAAGTGTGCCCCCACCCTGGCAGGACATGGAAACGGCTACTCCACCTGTCGTTCAGGCCCCATTCACAGGTTGGCTTCGAGGGCCAGATCCCTTTCAGGTGTAGGAGGGATTCTTTTTTGGAACCCTGTGAGAAGACTAGCCAGATACTCACTGTCGTGGGCTGAGTTGTGTCCCACAAAAAGATATATTGAGTCCTAACCCCCTTACCTGTGAAGGTGACCTTGTTTAGAGATAGAGTCTTGGAAGAATATGACTGGTATCCTATAAGAAGAGGAGAAGAGACACAGACATTCAGGGAGAAGATGGCCAGGTGAGGCTGGAGACAGGTGTTGGAGTGATGTTTCTACGAGTTAGCGAATGCTGAGGTTGCCAGCCATCGTGAGAAGCTAAGAAAAAGTATGGAACAGATGCTCTCCTGAGCCTCTCGAGGGAGCACAGCCCTGAGGAAGACACCTGGATTTCAGACTTCTGATCTGCAGAACTGTGAGAGGATAGATTTTGGTTGTTCTAAGCCACCCAGTTTGTGCTACTTCCTTACGGCAGCCCTGGGGTACTGATGAATTCACCAATCCAGTTTCCTCTTCCTGGGCACGTAGAAATGAAGAAACTATTTCTCAGCCATCCTTGCAGTTGAGTAAAGATTATGTCTGAGTTTGAATAAGAGCCAAAAGGGTGTACACCACGTTTATACGGGGCAGTAAAATATCCTACACTCCCTTCTGGGTTCTGTCGGTGAGGACAGCAGTGCCGTGAGCTGGCAGTGGCCTGGATCCTTAAGATGTGTGCTTAAAAGGTGGCCAATAAAAGCCACCCAAGTTGCACTAACACGAGTCGGCAGTAAACCTCTATTGGGTTAAGGAATTGTGATTTCCAGGATTTTTTCCACTTTTTTTTTTTTATTGTTTAGCTGTTGGAAGTTGACACACTGGAATGCAGTGCCACTATAATAAAAAAGTAAAAGATATGCCACTGGACAGCCATTCTTGCAGTAGGAGAGAAGAAAATTGATATCAGAAACTGAAAAGAGGGAGACTTGAACCATGCAATGGCAAATTGTTTGGTAAACGCTGACCTGTGGTGACTTGGAAGGCAAGCCATGCAGACTCAGCCTGTAGCTCCAAGCAAGAGGGCTGGAAATATCAGAGCATTCATGTGTGCCTTCATTACTGGCCGTGTTTACAAAGTATTACAAGAAAGAGGTGAGCTCAGGAAAGAATTAGTCAAGACGGATAGATATGCGATGTACCAAATATAGTAACTATTAATGGTAGAATCTAGATGCTGAGAATATGGGTTTTCACTATAAAATTCTTCCAGCTTTGATGCATGTTGTAAAAAATTTATAACAAGAACATTGGTAAAAAGAGAAAAGAAATTAACCAATTTGTAAAAGAAAAAAAATGAAAGGGGCTAGAGAGAATCTAGAAATTCAGGAGGTGCAGGTTGGAAAAGCTAACTGCTCCCGTGCCCTAAAACATGAAAGATGGAATTTTAAAAGGCTTTAAGCAATAAAATCCCAGGAAAAGTTCTAAGTTGAACATGGTGACTCAGGGAAAAGATCAGACTGGAAATCTGTCCTAATCTATTGTTGCAGTTAGTGTTAGAGTAGATTTATATGGAGAAAGACATGAGAGTGAAGGAGGACAGAAAAAAAAAGGAAGCAGATTTGGGATCTATAGCTTGGGAGGAAAAAGCAGTTACTGACAAATGAACTGACTAGCAAATAAATGAGAAAGAAGCCAACTAAATTTTGAGACCATTTATTACCAAGGAAACCATAAGTCTACTTTGAAAAAAGATTTGACTATGCAAGACTTAAAAAAAATATTCTTGGCCCCCCATCTTTCACCAGTGGCAAAATTTGGAAATCTTAGAGACCCCCAAGAAGGCATCCTCCTAGACACCATTTCACATGTGAGCTGAAGAATGAGGAAAAGGAAGAACTTTACAGAAAGGAGAGCCAGGGCCATAGTGAATGCTAGAGAACAGAATTCTTCCCAGTACACACAAACAGGCTCTACCCAAGAGGCATTTGACCCCCTCAAGGCGGGTGGTCTCCACCTCACCGTCTCAGTGGGATTTCAGAGTGGTTGGATTAGGGTTAGCAGGGGCGCTGTGTGCATCTCATTTCTCTGCTCCGGTGGGGATATGTGCTGTGTGGTTGGCCCGTCTCTCTCCCACTGTGTATGCAGCATGTTGGGACAGGGTGCAGACCATTGTGTTTTTAGTTTATCTTTTGCTGAAACAAGAACAGCCCATCTGGGCCTGATGGGAAGGACAGAGAGAAGGAAAGATTGGGACACAGATTGGATCAGTGCTCTCCATTCCTGTGTCCTCCCTACACACAAAGGATAATAACATTTCCAAGCCATATGAGGTTGGAGCCATACGACTGGGTTCTGGCCAATGGAATGTGGACAAAAATCACGTATGCAATTTCTAGGCCTGGCCAGAATGTTCCCTGCAAAACCCTCCATGCTTTTCCTTTGCCATTCTGATCAACACAGAAGGCACATATTGAAGGTAGTTGTGTCACCGATGGAAGGACCCTGGATCCCTGAGCCACTGCTTGGAAGAGATCTGCCCGCAACATCCACCAGTCCTGTGTCCTACTGTCCTGTGAGCAGACACACAATCTTTTCTGCACTGAGGCCCAGTGTTTATCCATTACCAGAACCTCACCTTGCCTGGAAAATACAAGCAAAGTGGTCCATTCCTGAGACTTGCTTGTGTTAGCTCCTGACTCTTCCGACAGGCTCTCACACATCCTCACTGGAATCAGTCACGGGCATGGTTGGTGCTGTGTCCTCGGCCACGTGCCAATCAGTGCCAACTGACTTCCTCCTGCACGCAAAGGTCAGGATCAACCCAGCCCAGCCCAGCGTGACTCCAGCCACACAGACATGGTCTCGCAGAACCTGATGAGGTCCATATCGCTGTGGTCACTTTGTAGACACGGTGCTTGGGACTCAGAGAATTTTGTTACTTTTGTCATTTACTTTGTGTAAGATTTACAGGTTCGAATGGTAGAACCTGGATTAATTTTCAGGTACACCTCACTGCAGAGTCAATAATGCCTATTGTTCTAGACGCTGAGTCAATCTCTATGGATGAAACTTTTCTTGACAATGTCCTTCTTCCCCCTATGGAAGCCCCAGTTTCCTTACCCTCCACACATGTGGCAACGACTTCAGGTTTTTTATGGCCCACCATTTCATTGATATGATTGGAAAAAAGCATACACGCCATTTGAAGAACTTCAAATAAATGCTCCGTGTCACATGCATCGTAAGTGTTTTAGCATTGTCCTTTGGCTCTGAGCCAATTTCCCAAAGAGTAAAATATTAAACATTGAAGAGATGAGTTAGAATTCCTAGAAAGGAAGTTTTCAAAGATTTCAAAGGGCAGGAAGTATGTAAATATTAATAGTTACCTGGAAGCAACCAGTGCTTTGCCATATTTGATTAATTAAATCCATAACATTCTGACCCTGACAGAAATTTGCTAGGAAATGGAGGAGGGAGGCAAGGAGAGGATTTTTCAATAAAGAAAAGAGAAAAATAATGAACTTGAAATTGTACCAAGTATTTTTTTAGCAGCCTCATCATTTTAGGCCAAATGTCTCATGTACTTGCTTGATGAGGTTTGTAGTCTTGGTTTTGTCATCATCTGTCTGTGGTGTTCTACATAAGATTTGGGGTCAAGGATTTCTCTTTTGAAAATTACAAGGTAGAGTAGATATTGGAGTTGTTTCCACTCCCAACTTGAATATTTTATGTGTGACTCTGTCTTAGTCTGGTCCTGCTTCTGTAACAAAATACCACATACTGGAGACTTGAGCAGCACATTAACTCCTCAGAGTTCCGGAGGCTGGGAAGTTTGAGATCAAGCCTCCAGTTGATTAGGTTCCTGGCTTGCAGACAGCAAGCTCTCTTACCTTCCTCTCCCTGGAAAGGCAGTAATCGCATCACAGGGCGCCGCCCTCATGAACTCATTTACCCCTAATTACTTCCTAAAAGTCCCACCTCCAAATACCATCATGTTGGAGGTTAGAGCTTCAGCATATGAATTTGGGAGGGAATCAAACACTCAGTCTATAACAATATCTATCTAACTTGACCTTTTCTAAGTAAGCAACTCCATGGGTATATTTTCTGCAATCATCAGATCACACAAGTGAAAACACATACAGAACTCTGAAAATTTCTATGAGCTACCTTATTTCATGTAGGAAATCACCAATCCGATCTGTACTGTACATCACTGTAATCTATATGCCTTTGAAACTCAGGTAGAAGAGAAAAGCACGATGTGGGGCTATTTTTCCTGGCCATCCCAGCAGAGACTGTGTTCTTTGCAGAATGGACTTTTATTATTGATCTTTAAAAATTATAACCAAAAACGCATTTGAGATCCTTATCATTGAAAGTTTTTAAAAAAACTCTGCCTGTGTTATTTGAGTGAACAGGTCCCTGTGGCTCGACCTTCCATAAATAATGCATAGTGTCTAAGAAATGTATGCCCAAGTCCCCTGGCTGATGAAGGAAGCGGCATCTGCTCTTCTGATGGTCTAAATCTCAGAGTCTCAGAGTGACCGACTCTGGGCGCTCACCCCGTACTGCCCAAGGAGATGATGTGGAGACCCAGTTGTATGCGGAGTTTGAAGGAAAAGGAAGAGAAATGGAAAAATCACACACACCGAAATCTCAGTGATTTGGGCAAAAACAACAGCAACAAAAACCAAATTCCAGAGGCTGTCAGGGGCTCAACATATTCTGGGCCCTGACTTCTACTATCTACACTCCAGACTTAGCTCTGGAAAAACCATCACTAAAGTGAAAGAATGGCTTTAAGGCCCTGAATAGTCCCAGTAACTCAGATTTTTTTGGCTGAAATATAAGTGTCAGCCCTGGACCCACCTACTGGCCCCATCTCTGCACATTACGTTAGAACGCTGGGCTATCTTTAGAACAACACAGGAAGCTGGGAGACAATTGATGGACACATTGAAAATTTGAGAGGGGAATTTTCCAACTTAAAATCCTATGCTAACCAAACTATCATATGAAATTCACAGTCCCGAAAAATTTATTCTCATGCACCCTTTCTTAAGAAGTTATGAGATAATGACTTTAGCAAAATAAAGTGAACCAATGAAGAAGGCACCTCAGGATCAGAGTAGGTGACCGGGAGAGTGGAGAGGAGAGGGGTGCCGATGAGGCCTGACGCGTGCGGAGCTCGGCTGAGTAGTCGTCCCAGGGCTGTCACATCCAGGAGGTCAGGACGTGGGAGCCCCCACCCGAAAGGTAAAGACAATAGAATACTCAACATGGTGGAAGGATTGAGAGATTTATATTCTGGAAAAGAGTTTGAAGCTGAATTAGTAACTGGTTACATAGACGATTATTAAACAAAAAAAAAATGAAAAAAGAAAATTATTAATTTGCGGGGGAGGGACAGCATAAAAATGCAATTGATGTATTTATCATACCACTCAGCTACGCACCATGTAGACACACTCGTGAAAACCCTGGGTGCTGCCTTAATGAAAACGGACAGGTTAATACACAGGGAGCTGGGGAAACGAGCTCTGTGAGGGACGTGTGAAGGAGGAAGCTGCTGGAACTTTCTCCTCGTGTCCTGTAGTAGCAGGTCACTAAGCAACACTTTAAACAGGGAAATAAAATCCATGTAAGCATGTTATTTTACAACTATTGAATGTAAGTACTGAAAGAAAAAAACTTATAGCCTGAAAGCTTTTGGAAAGCTGAAGTCGGAATTTACGTGAGCCTCTCACAAAGATGATTTATTTCAAGTGTGTGCACAACTTTTGAGAAAATAAAATTAACCACTAACCTAAAATAAATAAATAAATAAACAAACAGAGACATTTAGACTAAGAAAGAGCGTAAAGTAGCATACAGGGGAACATCTATGGGTTTTAACTCTGATCCTACACGTGTAACATGCAGGCTGGCTGGAAGGATCTCGGCAGATAACGAGATGAAAGTATTAACTTAAACATCCCTCTTCTTCCAGTTTCTTGTTTAATGTTTTTCCTGAAATGAGCTTTGTATTATTAGACGCTGAAATTGCAATCTGGCCTTGCTGATGCGTAAGCTACCCTCGGAGACAGAGCTCTTCACGGCCCCGACAAAGTGCCAGACGCTGACTCTTCAGTATAAGGCTCAACAGGAGGCTCCCAAAAGCTGGTAAAAGGAATTACTCAAAGGAACGTTTGTTGGTATTTTGTTTAGAGAAGTAAAATGCTAGGTAACCAAACGATGAAGATAACCTACCAGGCATTTTAAGAGCCCTCATAAAAAACTATTTATAGAATCTTAATTCTGAAGGGGGCTCCCTCCTCCTAGTGGTAAGAAAACAGGTCCCGGCAGGCTGAGGCTGTTTACCAAGGAGGCTCACTTGTTGGTACCACGGCCGGGAGAGAGCACTCAGGCCTTCTGAGTCATGGTCTGGCTGCTATAAAGAGTTTTGATCTTCTCTTTAGTAAAAACTGTTAAGTAAATAGGTAAAAAAGGCTAAGGAAGAAAATTTAGGTATTTAAAAAGCAAAGGAAAATGAGCAAAATGGTGAGATGAAAGGCAGAACTCATGGAAGTGGACTCACGGCAGGACTTCTTAAAGACATTCTAATTAAAGAGGGACCTACCATCTCAGAATTACTGGTGACTGATTCTGGAAGCCGCCTGGTCGCACCCATCTCTGGGACCACGTGGTCCCTCCTTGTCTAGAGTCTAAGCAAGAGGAAGCAGAGCTAGTACCACCTGCTGGGAAATGTTCTGTACTGAGTGACATTTTTAGGAAATATTTTTTATGAGTTAGACTATATTCTTCTTATAATGAAATACAGCATATTTGTTTTAATTTAGGATAAAAAAAATTTAGTACCATTGATACTCATTCAAATTTATTCAAGAGAAAAACTTTTGGCAGGAAGGTTTACCAGATTTTCTCCATGACACCAATGTCAGGGGTTTCTAACCAAGGCTGCCACTCACCTCTTCAACCTCCCTGTTAATCCCAGTCCTGATTTGCCAAGGAAACAATTTTATGGTCATAATGTTGTGTCCATATATATATATATATATATATATATATGTATATATATATGTCTATAGTTTGTAATTTATTCATATGTTTGACAAATAATTTTTAAGCACTCGTGATAGGCCAAACAACTTTTCAAGCTCTGGGATAAATTTTTCGAGCTCAGGCAATCTGGATTCATATGCAAAGGACCTGGGGGGAGAGAGGTGGAAGCACATTAAAGAAATTGGAAGAAGAACCAAGAACCAGGGGACAAGAGCAGAGACAGAGATGGGTACATGCTTTAAGACAAGGCAGAGAATGGTGGCAGGGGATGTGTAACCAGGGCTGAGGGGCAAGTACTCGGTAAGGATCTGTGGATTTATGGAAGGGGGACTCTCCTTGGTAGAGCAGATATATTCTGTTTAATGATGTATAGGAACTTCTTTTCCAGAAAGGTCAGGAATATTGTGGAACCCAAGGGGAAAGGGGATATGATGCTGTAGCATGAAGGCTTGTTTTATCTAGCAGGGTCATTGAAACATCAAAAAACATTCATCAGAAAGTAGAAGGTAGAAAAGCTATAGACACAGCAAGAGAAAGTACTGGAGGGCTTAGAGGGCCGCCACTGTCTTTTACACATTTCTCTATCCCCAGGGAATAGCACAGAGCCTAGTACGGGGAGGTGCGCAGTCAAGTTAAGTTCACGAATGAACAGAGGACGATTATTACAAGACATCCAGAAGGGTTTCCTAGAGCAGCGGTCCCCAGTGAAGACAGTTTTTCCACGGATGGGGAAGAGGGGGATGGTTTTGGGGTGATTCAACCTCATTACATTTATTGTATGCTTTATTTCTGTTATTATTACATTGTAATATGTAATGACATAATTATACAGCTCACCACAGTTGGGGACCCGTGTCCTGGGGGTATGTAGTATGAGCCATTAGGATGGGTAACATTCAGCCAATGACTCTTGCTGATTCTCGATGGGAGAAGAGGGTTAAAATGGAGCAAATGATGACAGAAAAAGTGCAGAGTTAGGCCAAAGTGTCATTTTAAGGACTGGATTAGAAGGAGATCAAGTGTGGTAACAAGGTGACAGTTTTCGTCCCAGACATTTAATCCGACGTGATGATGTAGAAGGGCCTGGAGGATCGCATCGCAAAGACCTGCTGCCACTGGCAGATCCTGAACTCTGGATCCTTCCCTCTCCTTGTCTTCCTGTCCCCACTTACAGCCTTTCAGAGGCTTCCTGCTTGTTGTCCAAGGTGATGACTACCCAAGTGAGGGAGGCTCTGAGCTTACTCAGGTAAGCTCTTCCCACATGGCGTAATTGGCCTTTGCCGTAGGCCTTCTGGAAACAAATGATCTTAACACGCACGTGTTACTCAAATGAGGAAAGTCTCTGTCGTGGCAGTAAGTCAGAGAGGGGGAGGCATATGTGAGTGAGCTGACTCTTTGTCGTTCCCCAGGGAGCACAATGGAAACGGAAGCCTCTGCTTTCAGAGTGTGGACTTAAATGCAAATATGGGCCCTTGGCAGGATGCTGGGGACTGGGCCACTATCATCTCCACTATGTTCTTTCCATCCTCAAGTAGTTATCACAGTGCCTTTGTGTCCATAATGCCAGTTTTTCCTTATAAAAATCCCGTGGATACATGATGGAATGTCTTTCCCTCTCACTATGAACAACTAGAAAACTAGACAAAATACATAAAACTGTTTTCAAATATTTGACAGCAGGCAGCCCAAGACTATGATGCCTGACGGAGGGGAAGCAGGTGAGGGGCCTTATCCCAGTTTCTCATTTCGAGCTCCTTCCTGGACAGTAGCTCAGGAAAGAAGAACCAAAGAAGAGCTAGATATTTGCTATCTTGTACTTCTTAGAAAAAGTTTGCCAGCCGCTGTATTAAACCAAGAGAGGGATAATATAATTTTATTCCAGGCTATGTTTGTCTCATGGATACAGTAATAAGTGTAAACAAATGAATAAAAAGTCTAATTGAATTGATGAGTGAGAGCTCAGCATTTGGAGTGGCTGCAGCAGCTAGAATTTCTGGAGCAGAGTTGCAGAGACAGGAGCCTATGCAAAGGCAGCTCCTAAAATCTTCCTAAGGAGCCTCGAATCTGTGGCTGACTGATAAGCCACGTGCACAACACGGGCAGACTCCCCGAGGCAGAAAGAGAACTGCTAAGAGTTAATAAACTAAACAATTCCCGGAGTTCACAGAGTGGGCTGAGATGCAGTCAAGCTCCACACCAGCAGAGAACAACTTACTGAACGCTGTGGCATTGAGTGGTGAGCCCAGAACAGCAGCTCGGAGGTCGTGCTAACCTTGACCTGGAATCAAGGCTAGTCAGGATATGATCCTATGAAGCATAAAGACAAGACTTGAAATGATCAAGATGATCTTCATAGAACTTAGCTGCCAATCAAAACAGAATTCAACACTCTTCAAAGAAAGATAACAAAATTCAGACCCTGACGACACATCATTTACAATGTCCAGAATCCATACAAAAAATACTAAGCATGAGGAGAAATTGTCAAATGTGAGCATTACCCTGAAAGAAAGATCACCAAATAGAAACATTTAGAAAAGACAAACATGACATAATTTATCAGGCAAGACTTTAAAATAGCCATTAAAAATATGCACGAGAATGTAGAGGGATACAGGAATATGAGACGCAAATTTGAAGATATAAAAGGGAAAAAGTACAATGCCTAGAGCTGAAGCGTATTTTAAATAAAAACCTCATCTGATAGAATTAACAGCAAATTGGACAATGCAAAATAAGAGATCAGTAAATTTGAATATATAGGAAGAGAAAAAGACTAAAAAAGCAAGAAACGGAGCACTAACGTTCTGTAGAATTCTATCAAGCAGTGTAACATATGTGTATTTTGAATCCCAGATAGGGGCTAGGGGGACAGACAAAATGATTTCTCAAAGACCTAATAGCTGTGATTTTTTTTCATATTTTCATGTTTTATGAAAACTATAAACTTATAGAACCAAGATGCTCAAGGAACCCAAGTATTATAAACAAAGGAAAACCATAGAAATGCACATGATAATCTAGCTGATAAAAAATAATGATTAAAAAAAAATCATAAAAGCAGTCAGAGAGGGAAAAAAGACAAATAAAATGCAAGAGTACAATGGTAGGAGTCATCACAGACTTCTTGTTCAGAATAATACAAGCCAGAAGACAATGGACATTAAAACACTGAAAGGAAAAATAAATCCTATAAACCTGCAATTGTATATCTAGTGAAAATTTCCTTTAAAAAAAGGCAAAATAAAAACTTTTTCCAGACAAAGAAAATCTGAGATAATTCATCGCCAGAGATCTGCACTACAAAAAAAGCTAATTTCCTCTGGCTGAAGAGAAAAATAACACCAGGCAGAAACCTGGGTTCAAACACAGGAGTGAAGAGTACTAGAAATGATAAACAGGTAGTGATGTGGTTTGGATGTCTGTCCCTTCCAAATCTCATGTTGAAATTTGATCCCTGGTGTTGGAGGTGGGGCCTGGTGGGAGGTGTCTGGGTCATGGGGGCGGATTCCTCATAAGTGGCTCGGTACCCTCCCCACCGTACAGAGTGAGTTCTTGCTCTAGTCACAGAAGAGTGTGACATCCTGTCTGTCTCTCTGTCTTGCTCCTTCTCCTGCCGTGTGACACGCCTGCTCCCCCTTTGCCTTCTGCCTTGACTGGAGGAAGCTTCCTGAAGCCCTCACCAGAAGCAGATGCTGGCTCCAAGCTTCTCCCACAGCCTGCAGAACCCTGAGCTGAATAAACCTCTTCTCTTTGTAAATTACCCAGCCTCAGATATTTCCTTTATAGCAACACAAAACCGGCTAATACAGGTAGGTAAATATAAATGACATTTCTCCTTTTATTTTTAATTCCTTTAGAAGATGATTCACTGCTAAAATTAAAAGTAATCAAAAGCAATTGTGCTGAAGTATTCATAATATATATACAAGTAAAATCTAAGACAGCAATAGCACATAAAGGGGGAGATGGAAATACACTGTGGAATGGCTCTGATATTATAAGTGAAATAACAATAGTAATTGAAAGTAGATTGTGATAAGTTAAAGATGCATATTTTAACTACTAGAGCAGTAGCTCTCAACTGGGGCATGACCTTTGCTACCCTAGGGGACATGCGGCAATGAGTGGAGACTATTTTAATTGTCACCATTTGGAGTGGGTACTGCCAGCAATTTGCTGTGCGAGGTCATGGCGCTGCTGAACACCCTCCAATTCACAGGATGGCCCCCACCACAGAGAACTGCTGCAGAATATCAACAGCTCTGCTATTGAGAAGCTGTTCTAGATCACCCAACTAACCAATCAATCAATCAGAAAGTTGTAATAAACAAAAAAAAAAATTAAACTTAGGAGAGAGCAAAGGGATGTTTCAAGGCTTCCAATGAGAGCTCAAGGACTTTTTTTTTTCATCCTAATGACTGCAGTGGAACAACTGGCAGCCAAAGGTCAGGGCAAGCAACGCTGGAACCCTACCTACACTGGGCTTACATGCCAGTAGCACCTCCACTGAGCAAATGCAAGATGGATCATGCCCCATTCTACAGATACAAATGGGAACTTTAAAAGCTATTCGAGATTTCCAACAACTCTGTGAGGAAGGCAATGGTTGTTTTCCCTAATTTGGAGGTAAGGAAATTGCATTTCTAAAGGGTTGCATGGCCAAGTGGGAGATAAGATTCAAACTTAGATGATTACAATGGACCAGGTCATCTTTTTCTGTTCAGCATCTGAATCTCTTTCATGGATTTGCATAACTCCCCACTTTATGAATTTTGGGAGAAGCCCAGGTCTTTCCCTATTGAGTAGGCTGACATTGACATACTGAAGTCTTGCCTTCTCAGCCTTCTGTGCAACTGCAGCATGGGAAAGCCATTGGTGTGAACTACTCAAGTGCACAGAAACACAGCTTTAGTCAATGCAGCGATGAAAGAGGGTCAGTTAAAATCCATTCTAAAAATTTTAAAAATATGACTGCACAAAACATGTTCACAAATGTTCATAGCAACATGATAAAATTAAATGTGGTATATCCATATAATAGCGTATTTCACAATAAAAAAAGAATAAAATATCAACACATACTATAACATGGATCAACCTAGAAAACATGCTAAGTGAAGGAAAAAGTCATGAAAAACCATTTATTATATGATTCCATTTATATAAAATGTCCAAAACAGACAAATCTACAGAGACAGGAAGTAGGTTAATATTTGCCTAGGGCAGGAGGGTTGGGGGGATTAGGAATGGCTGGCAATCGGCACAGGGTTTCTTCATGGGAAGATGAAGATGCTCTAAAGTTAATTGTCACAATGGTTGCACAGCTCTATGAAGATACTGCAAACACTGAACTGTACACTTTGAAGGGGTGACGTTTATGGCATGTGAGTTATATCTCAATGGAGTTGTTATTTAAAAAAATCTGTTCTGGAAGGATATGGCAGCAGCGGAGTAGGCCCATGTCTGTGGTCAACTACAGAGGCCACCGTGTCCCTGCTGAGTTGGAGCAGAGGCGCGCTTTGACTGTGGGTTCAGCTCCTTCCTAGAGGCCTTCGTTCATGCCTGTTTCCTGACCTTGTTCTCCAGATACCCTTGGCCTTTCTAAGTACTACCCAGTATACATTCAATATGTTTCCTGCCTTAAATAATGCATTATCAGTTTCTCTTGGAGGCCACCGAGTACTTCACCAGATACAGAAGTTGGTACTAAGAATGTACAGATGACACAGGGAAATAATAAAAATCAGGAATTGATATTTTGGCCCACTGTGTTTAGGTAGTAAATGTTCAACTGGTATTAAGAGAGGACTTTGGCAACACACTAAAAAGCACCCAATGCAATTGTTGATTGTAGTGATCTAGAATGAAATGACATTACAGCTAAGGATTCAGGAGAAATAGCAGTCATTGCTGCAGACATAACAGAAAACCCGAGGAGTTCAACTCCTGTAAGGCTACCTGGCTACTTTTAATGGTGCTGATCAGTCTCACTTATGAACAGAAAACGAAAAGTTTAAATTTGTCAATATTTTGGTCCAGACATGGACCAAGCACCAGGGACCTTTAGTTACCATGTTGAAAGAATTATTGATCCAGTGTAGCTGCAAGGAAGTATCAGCTAAAAACTGAAAAACTCTAATCCTATGCAGAGATAGTTTACCATATATTAAATTTATCTTAATGTCAGGCATCTTACGTGCAATTTAGGGCATCGACTTGGAAAGCACGAGATCCAAGGATCGGAATAAACGGGCATATGAAAGCATATGGAAAATTCAGAATACTTTCAAACTTTCACCACTGCTAAGACACATGTGACCAGCCAAAGCATATCCTCCTACTCATTGGAGGGGACTGTTCCTGCGTAGATTAAAGACCCTGGGGAAACTTCACCCAAGGGAGGTTTTTTGCAGGGGAAAGCCACCTTCTCTCATGTCCCCAAATCACCATTGCTTATTGTCTACAGATCTCTAACAAGAGCCAGACCCTAACATGTTCCAGGGCAGGATTGCGATAAATATAAATCCTAGAAGAGAATCTTCAGAACTAATCTAAATGCAAGTCCTTGCTAATTTCTTTTGTCAATAATCAAAGAAAACTTGCCAGAAGATCATCCAACGGGCACAGTCTATAAGCTAGTAAATACTGTCTATGGGCCAAGACCAAGCAGCTGCCTGTTAATGTAAGTAAAGTTTCACTGCAACACAGCCATGCCCGTTGGATACACATTGTCCATGGCTACTTCATACTATAATGGCAGAGTTGAGTGGTTGTAAGAGATCACATGGCCTGCAGGAGGTAAAATATTTACTGTCTAACTCTTTATAGAAAGTTCGCTCATCCCTACCTTAAACCAAGGAGAAGAACATAGTCTTTCACATGTCTCCAATAATAAGAGTTTTAGTTTCAATATGCTACCTAAAGCAATTAGAGATAATTCTAATTGTTTGACCAGTTGCTTTATGAAACTTGAACCTAATTGTACCCCATTAAAATAAAGTGGAGAAGCCAAAAATTTCTTAGGAAAATGAAGAAGTACAAATTAAAGACTTAGGGTGGCAGGATTGTTGGCAAGGATGTGTCATATGTGACCTACCCACCCACCACCTAACTATGCCTTTTTGGGAGGCCCAACACTGTTTGCTTTGCCAAGGATTTGAGAAAGGTATTGGTTGGGGTAGCACCAGCATCTCTGAAAATCACCCTATGTGGCTACTCTCTGTAAGTCTACCTTACTCTTGCACAGGGGAACAGAGTGTGTATTATTTAAATGATCACTAAAATCTCCCATTGCAGATGCAGCTTTTAACAAACTTGGGAACAATATAACACCCTCTGTATATAGCAGGCAACTCACTTTTCCAGCAACCCAGTGATGGCCAAATAGGCTGAAGGGAAAGGTGACTATTGGGACCTTGATGGAGGGTAGTCATGGATGCAGCAACATGAATACCCCTTCTCTAAAGCTGACTTAAATACCGTTACTTTTGGGCGCCTAATTTGCCACGAGCAAAGGTAAGCCCTGAGCACACTGTGGGGTCCCATCAATGACAGGCTAATGACATTGAACTCATCCTTACTGAAAGGGCAGTGATTGGTCTTCTGGATAAGCCTGTGCCTTCTCTACCACTATCCCTAAATACCTGAGTATTCAGTATGTCATTAAAGTCCGTGGGTGTTTTCTCCATCAGTTCTAACCATTTGTAAGGATTATTGTTTCATGTCTTACTTTTTCTTAAGATCTTCAAAAGAAAAAAGACAAATTTTACTCTCATTTTTAAAAGATAGAATGAAACTAATTCTACCTTGAAATTACCATATGGGTCCATTAGATCCTTTCATAAATCTAAAATACAATATGAATTCTTAGGTATTTTATTTGTTTATTTATTTTACATCATGAAACAGTTTGCTGTTTCACCATCTTAGGTATTATTTCATTACTCATCAGTTATTCCCAATTATGCCAAAAAAAGAGATCAAATGATAAGAAATCAGTAGAATGATGGAATCACCTAGAAGAATAATGCAATGATAAAATAGTCATCCTTCAGGCGGTGTTGTTGCTATTATTATTGCATTTCCCAAAGAATTGCACCATCTTTCAAGGAGAACAAAAATACCACTGAAGATACTATTTTTGTAGTCTGCTTGTAGCTTTCATTGAACATAGTCAATAATTCAGACTTGTTCATTTTTGCCACAAGTGGCTGTCAAAAATTATAAAGGGTCTGAGATTTGACCACACTTCCAAGCTATCAAGTTGGCTTAGCACAGTTTCATGGCTGCAGGCAGAAGACATAGGAATCCTCTGTCTGAGACAAAATACTGTTAGTCAAACCACATAAAGCAGGGTAAGCTCCATGGTCACATTGGTTCCTCTTGCTCCCCACATCCCCTGGGAGTGTTGCAGAGGACTCCAGGTACAGACTGCACATACAGTGCCTTTGTATCACAGCTTAGAAGCATCAGGCTTCGGTAAATCAAGCAAGCTCATTCTCGACCCCAGTAAAAAACAATTACCTTTCTAATACTGAACTGTAAAGAAATCTCTTTTCTTAGGAAAAGGAACTCTTTATAGCTTCCAAGGTTGTTCACTATAAAAACATCCTTGAAAAGATAGGATGGAAGGCAGATAGCCAATGTCTTTGCTTACAAGTCTTGAAGAAACCCAACAGACCCATGGAGAATGTCTTCCAACAATGGTAAAGAAAATCAAATTGACAGAGGAAGACATTTTGCAATTTTTTAAGCAAATCAGAAAATGCATGCATCTGCTCTCCTCATCAGTGGTCTCCTGCAGTTTTGTTTTTTTGTTTTTTTACTTTATTAATTTTATTTTACTGTGGTAAGAACACTCAACATGAGATCTGCCTCCTTAACAAATGTTTTTACTGTGCAATGTCTGATTGTTGACTACAGGTACGATGTACTGCAGCTCTCTAGAACTCATTCATCTTGCTTAACCGAAACTTTATGCCCGTTGACTAGGAATGGCCCATTTTTTCCCATCCGGAAGTCCCTGGAAATCACATTCCACTCTTTGAGTCTGTGATTCCGACTATTTTAGAGACCTCACATAAGTGAGATCATGCAATATTTGTGTTTCTGTGCACATTCTCAAGGTTCATTCATGTTGTCACACAGTTATTCACAAGGTGAGAAAGCAATCTAAATGTCCACCATCATATGAATGGATAGAGAAAATGTGGTATATACGTACAATACGATTATCATTGTAATATTATTCAGCCTTAAAAGGAAAGGAAATTTAACAGTACTTCTGCTATGTGGGAAATAGTCTATGTTTGCACTGTCCATAAAGTCTTCACACAGGGCTGTGGAACACATCAAATGTGGCTAGTGTGACTGAGGAACTGAATTTTAAATTGTATGCAGTTTAAATCATTTAAATGTAAATAGCCATGTGTAGCTAGTGGCACAGCTTTAGACTCTAGATTTGGTGATGACATTGGGTATATAAGTGGTGTCCCGCACCACAGGCCTTCAGATGGAAGTACGGTGCCATCGGGGAGTTGCTCCTTAACAAGAAGGGTTTCATCACTCTGGATTTTGTGGCAAGGACCTGGACCATCTCTCTTTGTTAGAAGGACGTGTGACAGTAATCCTCCCCTTTTTACATTTTTGTGACATTTTTGTGCTGAAGTTCACTTGACACAAAAAGGCAGACTATTTTTAAATTCTTATTCAAATTTCTAGTAAAATTGTTTTCCCCTTCCTTTAATCTTACTTCTTTAAATTCTTCCTTCTGATTTAAAAACATATATTTAAAAAGAAAAGTTCCTTTGGTTCAGAGGGCAAATGGTAATGGCAGTTTTCTCTGGACTATGGAGGGTTTCACACCATTTGGGCAGGTCGCACAGCATTTCTTCAACCCCAGGATTCCTCCGCAGTGAAAGACAGAACCCCCGGGTGTTCATCACTGTCACCAAGTGTCCCACTACCCAGTGGCAGTCAGCCTTATGAAGCTGGAATGAGCTATGGGAGTTGAAAACCTGTGAGGCTGGAGAGGGTCTCTCCTACACCAACAATGCTCTTTCTCCCACATGCAGGACACACGACTCCAGGAGACGGGAATGGGACCTTCCCTGGTACACTCAATGACACACTCAAAAAACTGGGATTCCTCACCGTGACTCTAGCTTCTGCCGATTTCAAGATTTTGGTCCCCAAGGGAGGAATGTTTCCCAAAAAAACAGCAATAATATTACCAGTGAATTTTTGGTGAGGCCATTTAGGGATGAACCAGGCAAAAATGAGGTTGCCGTGTTGTCTGAGTATTGATGTGAACCATCAATCCAGCGTCCTTGCACTGGAGTCCTTCTCTGCTTGTATCAGTCGGAGCTGTTTTCTGCTGCTTCTAACTAAGCCATGACTGCTGGAATCTTCTAAAGTCAAACTCAGAGCTCTTTCCATTGCCCACTGTTGCTGTCAAGCTACCAGCAGCTAAAAAATGGCAATTAAAACATCTATGCCTTTACAATGTATTATATCCTACCCATCTATTAAATGCATGTGTTTTTGAGAATCTTAACACAACTCTTAATTTTACCTTTTCCATATTTATTTAAATCAAATATCCCGGTTCACATTTATCAGTTTCTCCACTAAAAGATAAGAAACACTTTTTTTTTCTGCTTTACTTTTAAGCCCTTTCCTTTTGCTTGTATCTTTCAAATCAATTTCCCTAACCAATTGATTATATAAACAGAGTTTTAAATTCTCTCTGTGTCTTATTGATTTCTTCTTTTCAACCTTCAACCTATTGATCAAACCATTTGATCAATTGAATAAAGTAACAATATCGCCTGCCATATTCCACACTTGGGCACTTTTGCTGGAAGAAGAAGAATGCAGATGTTTGTTTTTATTCTCTAAATGATTACAGCCTTAAATGATGCAATGGATGTGCACATCGATAAACCACATGAAATCATTCCTACCTCTGTTTTCTAGTCTGTCTCTAGAGCTCCGAGGCCCAACCAGGCCGAACACTAAATGAAAATAATTTGCTATTTACACAGAGCCTTTCATTTCCTAAGCAGCAGCTCAACCTTAACCTTTTATCAACCTCCCTCATACCGCCTACCACACTGTCCTCTGTGCTGCTTGCCTTTCTGTCTCACATACTGCGAGCTCTTTAAGATTCTCGACATATGTTATAGAGCAAATAATGCATAAGTAAGAAAGAGAGAGAGAAGCAAGGAAGGGAGGGAGAAATGGAAAGAGGAAGAATATATCACGGGAATATGCGCGGCATCTGCCCTGAGCCAGCTGCATTCAAAAGCATGTAAGAACCCCTGAATATGAACTCTTACGCTAAGTTATTCTGGAAGCACTCCTCTGGAAAAAAGTGGACAAATATCAAGAGAATATTGGTTGAAGGGGGTTCATGTCATTAGCGATGATCTCGTTCTAGTCCTGGCCCTAATTTCTCTAAAGAGTACGGGCCAAGCATTCGCCAGAGATGGCCACGACTGCTGCCGAGTGGATTTCACTACCCCTGGAAGGTGGGGCTGGTTGGGTCCCAAAGTTGCTCCTCCACTGTGCGCTCAGGCGTGGACTCTTCCAGCAGGACTGCTCTTGAATCCTAAGCCACCTCTACACTCTTTGGAAACGTCGGGTTGAATCTCAAGTGCCCAGTGTGTAGTGAATACTTGAAAGTCAACAGCTGCTGTTCTGGAAAAACACTGATTTCTTCCTTCCTTCATTCACCCAACAGACATTAACTAAGCAGCTTGTATATGCCAGGCACTATAGAGTAGTCAATAAAAGATTAAAAAAAAAAAATCTCAATTTCTTAAAGCTTCTCAAAGCTTGAATTCTGTGGAAGAAGACAACAAATAAAATATTAGTAAAATATATGTAATATTAGATTTCAATTATTTCTATAGACAAAAATATAGTGGGGAAGAAGGTCGAGGAGTGTGAAAGTTTGTTTGTGGTAAGGGGAAGAAGTGTAGACGGATTGATGAGACGGAAGACACTTTCATGTTTACTCATGTGGAATATACACTGTAAGTGCTTTATATAAATATGATATATGTATGATTATATAAGACATATATCCTATATATGATGATGAGATATGTATGAGGATAATATGAACATGAGGTATATATGATCTAAGTATATAGAATATACAATGTATATAATCTGCATGTTGTAGAGTTATCACATATTCTACACGAAAATAGTGTGAAAGGGGCTATATAGATATTATCCCACCCTCATACCTGCACAGTCTGGCAGTCTGAGAGGAGGCTTCCCATTCATTCATTCAGCAAAGACATGCTGAGCTGTTATGTTCCACACCTGGGCTAGGTGTGGGGTCCAGGAAAAGGAATGAGGTCCAGGCTTTGCTCTCAAGGATTCACATCTAATGAGGGAAGCACACGTGTGGACAAGCATGTCTCCATGTGAAAACCGCACAGCGAGCTGCCCAGGGTGTAAGAGAACCAAGAGGGGGGCCCCTCATAACCCCTTCAGGTTCTGTGTCCTCAAGGGCAGAGAGAGCTTCATCTAGACTACAGCAGGGACTCAGGGATCTCTGCGTTATTCTGCAGCAGTGTCTTTCAAACTTCAGGCCCTGATCCAGGGGGTCATGAAATCAATGTACTGAGTTATGACCAGAGTTCTTTAGCAATTAAAGAAAATAGAGTACTACAGAAAGAATAGAGTGAAAGAGAAAATCTCGTGTATCACAAGACTGTGTGTGTGTGTGTGTGTGTGTGTGTGTGTGTGTGTGTGAAACATTCATTTGTATTTGTGGACAGTGAGTTAAAATATAAAATTTTTCCTAGGCTGGGTCTGTCAAAATGAGTCTATAATCCAATGTTCTAGAGAACTTGGTGGTTGACTCTGAACCCAAAATCTTATAGTAAGAGTAACGCAGTCAGAACCCTGGAGAGAGACACATCCTTCCATGTTGACTGTTGCACAAGATTCAGACCCAGGAGCAGCCTTGGGAAGCTCCCTCTTCACCACCCCCCGCCTGGCCCCTCCTGTTCATCAGCTTCCCTGGGCTCCTTTCCAGGAGCGAAGCAGACTGGACACACAGCTCAGGGGGCAGGGGGAGTCCTTTGCCACTGGGGACAATGAACTGGGACAGCATTTACCTCTTAGCATGACATTAGGATTTTCCAGCTAGAAACAGCTTAAAAAGCAAAAAGTGATACCTGTTTGGATGTCCAGGGGACCAGCATTGATTAATTTGTTAAATCTGTCCATGCTTCCAGAAGTATGGAGACCCTATTTGCAGGGGAGAAAACACTTGGTACTCATTACCTAACTTGGGTTTGAACTTCATTTCCCCCTCTAGAGATCTTGGGATTTGGGGTAAATTACTCAAACTCTTTGTGCCACAATTGTTTCATCTAGCAATGTGGGTAATAATAACTACTTCAGAAGATCTTTATGAAGATTTTGCTTAAATGGGTGTCCACACAACTCCTGGCACACTGACAAACAGTAGGCATACTAATTTAAGTCTCCAAGAGTTATTAGGGCACATTATCTTACCAAAATAGCAATCATTAGAATCTTGCAAGAACTCAGACTTGAGGTTATAAAGGAACCAGGAACACCAACTGTTCAGGACAAAGACTCTCAATATTATTTAACTTGAAGGTGACATTGTAACAAGAACTTCTCTGCTGGAGTTAATTGATTTGAACAATTCAAGTCCACCAGACAAATCAGCCCAGAATGGCTTATCATGCTGGTCCAGTTAATTTTTTTTACATAGTTTTTGAATAACTGTGATGTTAAGAAGAGACTGAAGGCTCGGAGGTGAGTAAAGCCTACCTGCTCTTGCTGTGAATGCTCTACGCTGAGGTAATTGCCTTTGTTGTTGCTCTGCGTAAGCAGCATGATATATTTAGGTCACATTCAGGCAGCCGCATTTCCCCTGCTGAGGCCATTGCCACTAGAAGTTGGCATATGTGCATCTCAGCAAGGACTGTCCCTGTCATCTTAACTGTCATCTTAATGTGCTATTAAAATACTCATCGCTGCACTCTGTGTTGTCCAAAATATTCCAGGTCTGTTATCCCACTGAAGCTTCACAATCCATCTTCCTAAAGGCCAGATCCTGTGTGAGGCACCCAGAAGGCCACCGGAGTTGAGTGTTTTCTTGCCTCATTTTGCAGATGAGGAAAATGAAATTCATCGAATGTCATGGGACTTGTGCAGGGACACACAGCTCCTAGGTGGCAGATCAGGATGTGAGTTTGTGCCCTGATTTCTGGCCAAGAGCTCTCAGGTGTGACTCTTAGATACCCAGACACAAAATAAAGGCCAGAAATCTTTCTGGAGCTCTCGCATTTGTTCCCATAATTTGGCAAGAATGATACGTTCTCCAGAATAATTATTAATAATACTTGATATTTCCTTGGCAAGTTATGCTACCTCCTGTTCCTGATTTAGTCCCTTTTTCTGAAACGCCCTTCCCCCACCTTCTCCAGGGGAGGGGCTCCTCCTCCTTTCCTCCTTCAAGACTGATCCAAAGCCCTCTTCTCCAGAAGTCCTTCTGGACCCTCCCCGTCGGACCAGGTGCTCATTCTTTGTGCTCACAGAGAACCCGATGCCTCTCTCATACCATTTCCCAAGTCGTGTTGCTGTATTTCCAATTCTTGGCCTGCCTTCCCCGTTACACAGTGATCTCACTGAAGACTAGCCCTGAGTCTTACTCTCTTGGTGTCCTCATTGCCTGATGGCCACGCCATGCGCGTAATAAGCATTGAGAAAACAATTGCTGATCAAGTAAATGAAGCTAACATGTGTTTATCGGTCTATGAACATGTTTGATGCAGAGCTCAAATAAAATCGAGTTATTAGAGGTGCATCAAAATTGCAAAAACAGTAGAAGTAGAGTTTGTTGGTCTGTACTTCACAGCAGCTTGGACTGGATTAACTCTAAGCTTTGCTCTAGGTCAGAGAATCTATGGTTCTGTGACTCTCAGCAGTGGGGAGCGGTGGGGTTTGAATGCGTGTCCCCTCCAAAGTTCCTGTTGAAACCTGTGCCTCATTGTGGTGGCACTAAGAGGTGGGGTCTCCGGGGAAGGATGGAATCATGAGGGTTCCACCCTCATGAATAAAGTAATGCCCTTAATAGAAGAGGCTTCAGAGAGAGTTCACCCCTCTTGCTCTTTTGCTCTCCTGCTCTGTGAGGACACGGCCTCCCTCCCTCCCAAGGAGGCAGAAACAAGGAGCCTTCCTGGAATGGAGAACAGGCCCTCTCCAGACAGTGCACCTGACGGTGCCTTGATCCCGGACTTCCCAGTCTCAGAACGATGAGAAATGAACTTCTGTCCTTTATAAATTACCCAGTTTCAGGTATTTTGTTACAGCAGCACAAGTGAACTAAGACAGAATGGTTTTTTCCTTCTCTGTTACAATGTGACAGAATTGGATTTCTCATCATTTTCAATAGAACTGAAGGTCGTGCCTTGTTTATTATTTGATGGAGCTGGGCAGAATATTATAAATTTTGGAAAAGCAGGGCCATATAATTTATTCTTCTATTACATTAAAAAACTGCAATAGTGTCTGAAGTTAATTTTTTGTGATTTTGTAATTTGTATTTTATAAAATAGCGTATGTATGAAACATTCACATAATATGTATTATTCAAAAATAATAGTAAAATAAACACTTGAGTTTGAGAAACGTGCAGCGCAGACTTGAGAAATGAAATAGAAACAATAATTCTGAAGCATCCTGGTGCATTTCCCACCTGCAAAGTCCATCTTCCCTCCAGAGAAAGGATGTCACATCATCGATTTTAAATTTAAATTTAAATTCCTTGTTTTCCTTCAAAATTTTATTATCTATTATCTATCATTCTTCTATCTCCCCCATTGAAATATATCGTTTAATTTTCATTTTCCTCAATTGATTGTACTGTTTCTATTATTCTGAAACTTATCTTTTCCACCTAACATGGTGTTTTTGAGCTTCATCCCTGTCGATGCACCCAGCTGAGGCTCATTCGGTGCTAGTATTCCTAGAGGGTGACTATGTCACAAAGTGTTTATGCGACATTCTGTCTAATGCTTCTGTGAACAACCTTGTTCATGTTTCCTTCGCACATGTGCGAAAGTGTCTAGGACAGGCTTTTAAATGAAGAATTGCGGAGTTCAACTTTACCTGACAGTTCCAAAAAAGTCTTCCAGCGATTGCACCAAGGTGTACCCAGAGCAGGTAAAAGCGTCCCCACTGCTTCATGACTTTCTCAATATGGCATTTTGACAGAACTTTTCATTTTTCCATTCTTGGTGGAGTCCGTATGGATTTAATTTGCGCACCATCACCGACCAGAGAGGTAAGCACTGTGCTGTGGGGATGGAACAGGAACAGGACCCAGTTCTGTCGGTGGCCTTGGGCCTGTGGCCTCTGCCTTCCTCCTGCTCACTTTTGTAAGTGGGAAGATGTGAATGAGAACAGCAGTCCCTACTGTATAAGGTCATGGAGAAGAGCAGATGAGAGACCATATGTAAAGCACTTAGAATACAGTAGGTGCTCAAAACACAGCAGTGATTCTTTCTGGTTACCAGAATATTTTATGTCCCTCACCTTTTGTCCCATCCTCCTAACTCAGGACCAGCCTCACCTGGCATACAGCAGTCAGATGTCCAGGACTCATGTTTAAATGTCTGAACATCTACCCACGGATGCTGAAACTCTCACCACGTAGAGCGTCAGCAGCTCAGCCAGAGCTGAGAGCTTACCTGGGCAAAGGAAGTAAGCGCTGGGGTCTGTCAGTCCCTCAGCTGGCTCTCAGGATGGGAATCAGAGGAAAATGGCAGGAAGGGAAATGCTATTCAACCAGGAGGAGGAGGTGGTGTCTGGTGCCTGGCCCTACCTGTCACAGAGAGCCCAGAGGAGATGAAGACAGGGCAGGGCCGAGACCAGACATCGCGGAGGGTTTGGACAGGTGGTTAAGACCCAGTGTGTCAAACTAGCGGAAGCTGGAGTGGACGATGGCCAGAAACTGAGCCCACTAAGCAGGGGACATCAAAGCTATCCATGGTCCATCTTGAGAATCCAACTCCACTGGGAACTGCCAAAGTCAGCAGGAACTGACCAGGGTGAGGCTGGAAGTCAGTCAGGAAATGTTTCCTGAATTCCAGCTCTGTGTCCAGCCCCTTCCTAGGCCCTGGGATTGTAAAAACAGCCTTGGTCCCCACCTCCTGAGACCCAAAACCTGGCAGCGAAATTAAATGCTAAGCAAACGATGGCAACCAGCATAGCATATGTAAACAACCACGTAATGAGATGGCAAGTACTTGCTCCAGTGAAGGCCCTTCCAGGAAGGAGCAAGAAGTCAAGTGTGGAGGAACGTCCCAGGAAGCAGGCATAGGACGGCAGATGTGGTCGAGGTGATCAAACAGTCAACACGGTCAGAAAGACGGCAGTCAAAGGGAGCACACTGTTCCATGAGGCCAGATCGAAACACCTCGGACTCTGTTTCAGGAGAGATGGGAGACCCCCGGTGGGTGACGTGGGAGTGGAGACGTCTCGTGACGTGGCCCGTAGGTGTAGGAGTGTCCCCCAGCAAAGCGTGTGGTACACATTAGTGAGAGGCACCAGTGAGCACAGGGAGACCCTTTGAAAACCTTCTGTAATAGTTCAAGCGATTCTTGATGGTAGCCTGAAAAATGTTGAAAACATGTGGTAAAAATTACGTTAAGATTACAGATAGTTCAGAGAATTTCTTGTGAATGTGGATTGAATTATGCTGCTACTTAAGCATTAGTTTTTCCTTGTAATAAAAACTTTTAAGATGAAGAGACTTAAATTACTAATGTTTATGAGTTTTCATCGAATCTTCTTATCCATTTGCATACATGAGCAAATGATCCGGGAACATGCGACGGCAGAGAAGAGAGCCCGGGCGTGCACTGTGGAGGCTCAACATCTCGACATTGGATGCTGCGAGGCGTGAAGCACACGCTTAACACGCTGCGGCCCCAGTTCTTGTTGTGTGACATGATGCAATTTGACTGCATTTTGTCAGGTTCCTCCCAAATATAAAATGAAACAGAGGTTTAGAAATATTAATCTTGCTAATTTCAATGTAACACAGCATTGAGGGAGGTGCTTTTGCTTTTCCTTCAGAATTATTCAGTGCTATTCCAAGATCACAAGAGCATTTATGAGTTTTATAAACTACAATATGTCGTCTCATTTTTAGGTGGTATCTGCTGTTTCCTTCCTGGAAAAACCAGCTTCATAGCATAAACTCACGGTGGTAGTCCACGGGGAAGGGCAGAGAGAACACCGGCTGCCCCGTCAGCAATTTGCCACCTTTGTAGCTCCAAGGAGCCGTCACAGCCTTGAATGGAGTGGACATTGTTCAAAGTGGATTAAATTGAGCTGAAGAGAATAAACCATCGATGGATACATCTTCAAAAATATAAATAAATAAAATGCAAAGATTATATCCTGATTTTGGACAATACTAAGAAGAGGTCAAGCTCAGAATTGTACTAATGCTAACATGGGCCATGATGAAAATATTTCTCAGTGGTCAGCACCACAATTCATTACTGACCACTCGCAACTGCTTTAATCCCAGACCTCAGCCATCTTGCGTCCAGGCTCAGGGATACACATTATAGTTTTCAACGGGATTTCACATGCTTACAGGATCCCTTTTCACTCCTACAAACAGCCTCCTGCAATAGATGGAACAGACGGGACCACTCCCTTCTTGTGAAGAAGCCTGCTGGAGACCGCTGTGGGAAGAGATCATTTGTCCTGCCCAAGTCTGGGCAGGTGAGAAGTGGGAAAGAAAGACACTGGCTCTGAGACCAGGGCGTGTCATCTGACCCTGACGATCGAGCCGGAAGAGGAGGTCTTCAGATCCATCCTTGGGAGACTAAACCTCACTGGTGCGTACACGCACTCCCCCAAATCTGACAATAGATGCAGGCAATGACCAGTCTTCTTTCAGTTGACATTCAGCTTAGAAAGTCAGAGTGGTTACGTGGTTCCAGGGGTTGAATGAATCTCTGTGAAGAGGAATCTTCTGGATCTGCACCTGAACTGACAGCATCCTCCCGTTGCCCCTGTCACTGGCATGAGCTTGTCAGTCATTTGTGGCACCTGCGTGATCAGAAGCTTTCACATAAATCATCAGCCATTCCAATTCCAGATATTTGGCCTTTCTTGACAGCTTGTGGCGACATTGCAGGTGACTGCGAGTGCCGGCAGGGAGAGCTACCTGCTGGGTATTTATCGATGGAGGGCAGGGAAGGGTGGGGAAGGCAGAGAAAGGTCCTGCAGGGGCAACTGGAGCAGAGATGTGGAAGCAGCCAGAAGGCAGGGGGGAAATGTGGGAATGGTGAGGGACAACCACCTTTGTTGTGGCAGAATAGGACTAGGCAGGGGGCACTGATTGGAAAGGGCTCAACTAGAACAACACAGGAGTGAGGACAGAAAACAGGAAGAATGTGAGCTGCTGGTGGGCAAAGACGGGCTCCTGCAGAAATTAAAGAAGCACTGCTCTCCACAAATAATGACAGAACACCGAATTGGAAAGAATCTTACTAACAGAATCTGAACAGCTCTGCACGTAAGAAATCTGTACTTCCTGCTCTCAAGATTGCTGTGAGGATAAAATGATTATATATTAAATAAATATATACATAGGCTTTGCATGCTATAAAACAATATGGCTGTGAGGTATTTATGCTTGAATTTCCCTTAAACTACGGTGTTTCTTCCCCATGCATTAAATTATACTGTTATAATTTATATATAATTACTGTTATATATATACCAAAGGTGTCATGGACATTTATATTTGCAGTCGAGCTCGACTCAGTGACTCCTGGCTACATAGGAAAGCTCTCTGTCTACACGGGACCACTGCCCAGGAAAGACTCAGGCCAGGGAAGGAGTGAGCTGCCTAAGCTCCCTCCGAGGAAAACGCCCCAGGTGACCAAGAGGACCTGTTCTGAGGAGAACCGTCTGCCACTCGTTGTTTTCAGGTCCCTGTTCCTCGAATTCACATCCGGGTCTTTGGAAAAGGCACTGAGCCACTGCGGATTTAACCCTAAAAGGACACTGTGGGTAAAACCTGTGTGGCGTGAGACCGAGACGTGAGAACACGAGGCAGGGCAGGGGAAGGCGATGCCCGGCGTGTGTCACTCGGGGCTACAGGACCGGAGTGCTGGGCCAGCCGAACTCCGGGTGGGAGAGGGAGGGGAGAGCACCAGGTCAGAGGACACCAGCAGGACGCAGCCTCAACTGCTGCACAGAACTCTCGGGCACCCTCGGTCAGCTGGCGCGGGGCCCCACAGTTCAGGGAAGTGGGGTCGAGGAGGGGGACAGGGAGGGACGCCCTGCGAGGACCCGGCTGTCTGGGTCAGTGTGCACAAGGCATCTGGTCCGGGACTCTCAGGACTTGTTGAGGGCGACTCTGGTTGTGAACTGGAGCTCCAACAATGCTCCGAGGGCGCAAGAGAAATCTGCTTTCCAACTCTCGCTTTGACTCTGCAGGCTGAAGGGGCGTTAAATCTTTACGCTTATTTGGCACCAGGTTTTCCTGTCTTGATGTTATGAGCTTCAGGCCTGTCCTTCACACTGCCCGTTCCTATTTTATCCGCTCAGACCAATCACTTTAGCTTAAGCACAATTCTCCCGTCACTTCAGCGCGGGCCCCGGCTCCTTCCCTAGCTCAGTTTGTGCTGCCTTTTCATCAAACACCCGGGAGCTCCCAGAGTTGCACAGAAGTGCGTAATCCATGCCTCATGCAAAGAGGAAATTGCTGTTGCCTGGTTTCTTCCTGACTCATCCCTGCTGTTGTCAGATCTCCTCGTGGGGGATTATTTTGCATTTCTGCTGGGTCCTCTTTGGAGCAGGCTGGCAGACACCAGTCCCTTTCTGATATCCCGCTCCCTAACCAGGCCGAAATACTTAGGATTTCCCCCCGCAGGACCCGGCCCCTCTTCTCTTTGTTCATGCTGCTTTATTCACCAGACTGGTAACGAGTGACCCTTCTTAGCTCAGTCATCGTCACCTCTGGGAAGGCGATCTGACTCCCTTCCCCTCTCCTCTTGGTTGGGTTGGAGACCTCCCTGGCTGTCCACACCACACCTTTAGCAAAGCATTTTATTCATTCATTTAATCTTGTGCTCGTTTATCTATTCAGGCACATATTTATCGAGTGCTTAACCGTGCTAGATTGTACACATAAGGGAAGAAAGCACAGTACTACCTCTCATAAATTTCACAAATTCATTCATTCATTGCATAAATATTTATTGAGCACTGTTTAAGCATATGTTTAAGGCACTGTCCTACCCTGTAAGATACAGTAGCGAACAAAATACTGTGTCTTCATGGACAGGCAAAAAAGGTTTTCAAATAATCATAGTAAGAGATATATAATATAATAATATATATTATCTCTCATACAAATTAAATGCTCTGAAGAAAAATAAAATTCCCACATTATAGAGACCACATTATAAGACCACATTATAAAGAACTCAGAAGTCAAGGAAGTTTCCTTTGGGAAAACAATACTTGAGCTGCCGTCAGAAGAAGACGAGCAAATTAGGCAAAGCAGTTGGGCCAGAGCTTCCCCCAAAAGCAGGAGAAGTATGTTCAGGGAAAACGTGGTGAGAAGGAACCAGAGCATTTGCAGAACTGAAAGACGCGGGGCCGCCTGGCCGGGGTACAGAGACAGGCAGCAAGGGGAATTGGCCGTTCGGAAGGCGGGTGGGCAGCACCTCCGCAGGGACACACTGGCTATTCAGGAATGTTACGTTTGTCGTAAGAGCGATGAAAAGACATGAAAGAGTTCTCCTGCCGAAATGAAGAAAATGAACTGGAAGACACCATGAGAAGAAGCTGGTAATCTACGTGTAATGGAAATATAAGCAAGAAATGGCTGGAACTGACTCAGGGTGTTGGCAATAGAGAAGAAATATTAATGAGTAGGTGTGAGTAAGATTTGGAGTTAATTTCAGAACACGTGTTTATGGATTCGATATTGGAAAATAATAAACGGGAATATTACAAGGCTCATTAGTAGATTACTAATTTGTACAGCTGGGAGGTAGCGCCTCTGCCATGAAGACAGGAAACGTGTAAACAAAGCAGGTTCAGCAGAGATAAGAAGGACCATATTGATGTGTGGAGTCTGAGACGTGCTTCAGACATTCAAGTGTGAATAGAAAGGTGGGTACACAGATCTTGAGATCAGAGGAAAGATCTGTGCAGAATGTACCAGTGTAGGGGTCAGTGGTAGACGGATAGTGTTTTGAGCTGTCAGTAGGGATCGATCTCACAGAGGGGGACCGTTACAATGAGCTGCTTCTACCCCAAGTCCTCCAGTGACCTCTGAGCTCCTTGAAATCAGGAATCAAACCTTATTCATCTTTGAACACTCAGCTTCCAGCACACCGCCTAGTATACTTTGAACAAGCAATTTCCGAAAGAAGGAACATAAATAACAATACACAGCCAGGTACTACACCAAGTATTTCACAAACACTGTAATCCTCAAAGTAACCCCTCATGTAAAATAATGCTAACTTTACCATTTTTTTTTCTAATGACGAAATAGACTAGGAGAAGGTAAGTTACTCGCCCAAGGTTAATACCTAGGAAATGGCCACATTGGAACTCAAAATGACGTCTGTCCAATGGCAGACTCCACACTGCACCTTCTGTACTCTCCTGTCTCTGTCCTAGATGACAGGGAGGCAGGAAACCAAAGAAAAAACTCGGGACACGTTTCCATGGACAGAATTACCTTTGTTAACACCCAGCAAGGGAGGCTTGAGTTATAACTGAATCAGGCTGAGTGGTGGCCATCTTGGCAGTCTATTAAATATAAGGTTCACTTATTCTCAACAAAGTCATCAGCAAGCACTGATTGCATCTTCAAGAGCTTCAGGGAAAATCAACTAGTTTTCTGAATGTTAAAAACACCAAGTTTTATGGACTTTTCCTTAAAGTTTATCTGCCACTGAAGAACTGTAGTCCAGCGTTGGCTTTAAGACAGGTTTAACGTAAGGGAAATAGAGAAAGAACTGGTGGAAGAAATTATCACTGTTTTCCTTATTCCGCTCATAGTTTTGTTTCACACAGGCCACTGATAAATTGTTGATTTGATTGTCTCTCTCTCATCACTTCTACCAATATACTCTTTTATTCAGTCCTCTGTAAGGTGCATTCACTGACAAATAAGAAAGTCAGATGGAATTTGAGGAAACATCATTGATTCGTGTTCTAGATTTCAAGCAAACTCACTTCTTACCAACTGAGTGTCTGCAACGAGTTTCTTTAAACTTTCTTCCCCTCTATTCCTGCATCTGCAATGGAAAAGTAAATACATAACTGAGCTGCAGAGGACTGTCAATAACACATAAATCAGCCAAGAGAGCATCTGACCTATTGGGGTGATTCGGGAGCTGATAGCTGCTTTCATGATGCTGCTCAAGGATTAGGCTTCCTGGAAATCGCTCCGGTGAAGTATATTACTCCCTACCCCCCAAAACCTGCGTAGCTAAAGATGTTTCAAGCAGATGTTATTATTTATTTTGTAATAAGAATCTGGATAAAACCAAACATTAAAAACTATCATTACTTGTACGTAAAGACGGTAGACCGAACACATGTATATCTATGTTTTTCCCCTCCCATCCCTCCTCTAAAACTACATTTAAAAGATATTTTTAAAATCCATAAACCCAAAAAATGGGGTGAGCGGGAGAGGAGACAACTCCACATTTTTGCAGCTGAGAAACAAATGGATAAGAAGTAACTGACTTAGCTAATCCAAAAAAGCCAGATTTTAAAGCTGCGGTGGGAACGGCCAAGGACTAACTCGCTCTGCACAGAGGGTCCTTAGAAAGCTCAAAGCCTCGGAGGCTGGGGTCTCTGTCCCCACCACGCCTCTGGCAAATGCCTTTCCTCCCCCCATCTCCCCCCACCCGCCCCATGCCATGGAGGGCTGGGGGATTTGACTCTCTAAAGACGACAAAAGAAAGGATCTTGGGTGGCAGACACACCCTCGTGCAACACAGCAGTGCCAGGTGGCTCCCCGTCTACAGAATGTTGCCGGACGAGATTCCCAGCCCTCCGTGCTCCTTGGCTGGACTTCCCTCTCCAGGAAGAGGACTCTGAGTCTTCTCCAAAGTCTGTCCAGCCTGAGAAACAAAACCTGGAGATACTGACCACAGGGGGTCTCCAAGCAATGTCTCAGCCAGACTCCACAGTGAAGCTGAGCTGACGAGCCCACTGAAGCTCCCAGTGTGTACGCTCAAGTGTTTAATGCTGTGCTTTCAACTGTGTGCAGTGACGAAGAATTCTCGAAGAATTCCTCTAATACGAAAGAGAGAAAAACACCTGGAAAATGTAACTTAGAGGATACAGAGATTATGCTGACAGAAAAAAATAAACCAACTATATATATTTTGTCTTCCAAAAAGTAAGAGGAGTTATTGTCTTTGTGTATTACTAACCAGATAGTATTTACGAAGGAGCATTCAAAGAACAGAGTTCTTAGAAAATTAAAAATTATTTCTGCAGAAATTAGTAACTTGATAGAAGGATTGGGAGATAAAAGCTGGACAGAAAAGTAGGAAAAAAAAAAAACTTATGAGGTGAACGGACGGAAAGAAGAGAAAATCAAGGCCGGGCGCGGTGGCTCACACCTGTAATCCTAGCACTCTGGGAGGCCGAGGCGGGCAGATTGTTTGATCTCAGGAGTTCAAGACCAGCCTGAGCAAGAGCGAGACCCCATCTCTACTAAAATTAGAAAGAAATTAATCGGACAACTAAAAATATATAGAAAAAATTAGCCGGGCATGGTGGCACATGCCTGTAGTCCCAGCTACTTGGGAGGCTGAGGCAGGAGGATCACTTGAGCCCAGGAGTTTGAGGTTGCTGTGAGCTAGGCTGATGCCGTGGCACTCACTCTAGCCTGGGCAAAAGAGTGAGACTCTGTCTCAAAAAAAAAAAAAAAAAAAAAAGAGAAGAGAAAATCAGAACACAAGTTTAAGAAGTATAATGCTGGGGAAATGAGAGTCCAGAAATCAGGAATAAAGAATGCAGAGTGCAGGAAATTATGAATGAAATTACTCAAAATAATTTCTCAGAACTGAAAGACATGAGTTTCCAGACTGCGATGGCCCATTGATACCCAAGTCCAGGGCAGATGTCAGTCCCGTGGTGGGAAATAACAGGATGCCTGAGGATCCTCCTTCCTGTCCACAATCTCACCTTGGTTCACCGCTGGCAGAGAAACATCACTGCCCCTCTCTGGGCTTGGCCATGTGACTGGATTTGGCATATTCCACATCTGACCAGAGGTTGCAAGCGTGCTTGTGTCGTTTAGCCTGAAGCCATACAGGCTGCCCGTTCCCTGGGGAGATCATGCTGGAGGGAGCTGATATTCCTTCAACTGGTTCCAAACTGAGAAATGCAATGCCTGGATTTGACCCATAAATGCCCACAGGACGTGGGGAGTTCACCCACAGGCCCATGAGTGAGAAAAGCCACTGACAGTCAGGGTCATTTGTTATGCAGCGTTACTGACACAATTGTGGTCTAATATACCCACCAAGGGGCACTGATGTGAAATTTCAGATCAGTAGGGACAAAGAAGAGATCCTAATAGAATTCACAGAAAAAAAGCAGTGCACACACAAAGAATAAAATATCAGAATAATTTCAGATTTCTCCAAAGGAACCTGAAAATTAACCTAAAAACAACAAATGCCTTCAAATTTCTGAAGGAAAATCACTTCCAACCTAGGTTTTATACAATCAAGGGACTTTTCTGACCTGCTAAGTCTCAAAAAATTTACCTCTAAAACTCACTTCCTCAGAAAGTTGATGAAAAAAGAAAAACAATGAAATAAAATAAAAAGGGTAATATGGGACACAGGAAAGAAGAACACCCACGTGAGAGAAGGGAAACGGTTCTCTAGGATGACGGTAGGGAGACGTCTCCAGATCACACCTGCTCACAGGTGGGACAGCAGCCTGTCCAGGGCGGCTGTGGGACTTGGGAGACAGACGTGTGGGGGCGTCACCTCGCACCTCACCTTTAACCTGAGGAAGCAAATGGTCTGACAGAATAGACGAGACAGCAAAGCAAAGGAGACATAACTCAGAAAGCAGGAATGCAGTTCCCGGGAAGGGGACTTCCTGGATTCCTGGGTGGAAAGTCCCTCGGGAGGGCTGTGCCGCTGGTCTGTAGGACGGCCGGTCTGAAGGAGAGAGGTGGGAGTCTCCGGTGCCCCAGGAGAGAACTGGGAAGCCACTCAGCTGACGCCACCAGCCTGGGATAAAAGTGGCATAAAGGGGAAGACAGGGACAGAGGTACAGAAATCTACAGATGTGATAAAACAAGACAACTACTAACTTCAGGAAAGACATAAAGGAAATGTGAGCATAAAACACCACAATGCTCGGCTGTGTGTAGTATTTGCAAAGCATAATAATAACTCTGGCTATTGACTTAATAAAAATTTCCATATTTATGATAATATTTAGGATGATCGGGGAAAAATGAGGGAATGGTAGTGTAAGAGAATTAAGTTATCATCTGCCATCATAGGAATTAAATAGATAATATCTGAAACTGATTAATCAAAAGATAATAGGCATATAAGTATTTTTAAAGACCCAGAAAAAGCCAAAAAAGTTGAAAATGATCTCCTCGATGATGCAGACAAGGTGAAATGAGGAGTGAAACAAGGAACTGCTGTGTTTTGTTATAAAACTTTTAGTATTATTTATCAAAATGTTATTTTTAATCATAAAACTAGAAAAGTCTCAAAGATCTATAATTTAAAAGTACCTATGACATAGTGAAATGAATCAATATTCAGTCTAGAAATTTCTTTTGAGTTGTAGATGATAGCTCGCTTGTTTGTTTTTATTTGTGCACCGGCTCACAGCTAAGGTGATGCTGAACGGGTGCTAGAATCCGCTGCTCGTTCCCTGCAGCGCAGGTGGGGCCCCCCGTTCTGTGCAGCACGGACTTGATTGGAACGAACGGCCAGGATGGCGTCCCAGCTGCAGACTGCGTATTCAGTGCTGGTTTTCCAACCAAGGACACAAGGTCGTGGTTTTCACCTGTGGATCGAGCCCTTCAGCTTCGTGGGGTCTCAGAAATTCCCACTAATCCCAAACAGCTGCCTTGCAAATGCCTCATGAGTTCTTTACTAATTCTCTCATGCAACAAGCAGTTATTTAGCACCTGCTACTTTTCAGGCACTTTACTACATAGCGGGAATTTAGTTGCAGAGAAAAGGGCATTTTTGGAAATGATTCTCTATGAGAATGGGTAGAAATCTCTTGAAATTGATACAATGCATTCAATTAACAAAATGATTTTACGTTTAATATTTCATCTGATTCTCATCACAAAGCCTGTGATGAGAATATATCTGCTACTCTCTTTTGACAAATGAAAGAACTAAATCTCAGGAAAATTAAGTAAGTTTGTGAAGTTCCTTGAACTCAGATAGGATGAATCTGAGGCTTTGAATTCATGTTTTTCAGGCCGAGTCCAGGAGATTTTAAATGACATCACACTGCCTTTGAAAATGACTCACGCTCCTCATTCAAGCGATCTGGAAACACAGTGGAGGTAGCTGGCCGCACAATCAACACAGAAACCTGAGTCTCCCTGTTGGATGACGACAGCACCAGATCCCTTGATCCCCGTTGGCTGTGCCTGCTGGTATCTTCCACGACTTCCCAAGATTAACTGTAAATACCATTGCAGTGCACTGGGCCAGCTCCTGCAGTCTTCCCCTAAGTTAAGGTGATGACAGCAGTGTTGGTTTTCTATCTGTGACCCAAACTGGCAGGTTGCTGTGATTAGATGCACGTCTGTACTAGGGACGGATGGGCATACTCATTCCAATATTCCTCTAAGCCCTTTAGATCCATCGAATGGGGCAGCTGCCAGTGCCAGGCACCTGTAAGACTTGCTGAATTGGAAGATGAGCACGACTCTGCCCTTGTCCTCATCCTCCAGGGGTTTGTGATCTAGAAGGAAGGACACGGGAGTGATTTCAACACTGTGTGATGTGTTCTATGCTAGAGACACAAAAAGGATCTTATAGTACGTAAAGATGACAGCAAGGAAAAGATACAGGAAAAATGAAAGACTGTGCATTTTATCCAGTTATTTTTTGTATATTTGAAGTCTACAACTATAGACTTTCACATTTGTTTTTAGTGCATCCTAAGTGCATATAATTTACCTTCAGAGCACTTATCATAAACAACATTTATAAACTTACTTGTGTTTATTTATTGAATGTCCCCCTTTTATACTAAGTAGGAAGTTATGCAAGGGCAAGAATTGTGTCTATTTTATTGTTTATTGTATGTGAGCAGAAGGCTTCCTTGATGCCTGACCCATAAGTGATGCTCAATGTTTGTTAAACGAAAGAAGGATTAAGAGTGACCATGTGTATTCATTCCTCTTTGTGAAAAAGTACCTTTTCAAGCCTCAAAAATTTGACTCTAATAGGATTATGAATTCAATATTTCAATCACAGTGAGTTACTTTATCAGAAGACAATCATAATGTGGTGAATAATGAAGCTACTAATTTTGCAAGCCTCAAAACTTAATTTTCAATCAAGTAAAAGTCTGACTTGTTCTCGGAATGCTGGAGATCATTGCATACACAGTTACATGCCAATTTATGCCATCTCTCTGTGTACACTGCTGAAGTCCTTCTTAGCTGATGTTGAATTACAAAATAGGGTAAAAACAATAAAATGGCATCTCCAAGAAGGTTAGCTCACTTGCCTCCCTGCACACAGGCTGGTCTTCTCATTTATTTAATTCTTGTGACTGTTTCAAAGGAACTCATTGCTTCCCCAGGTCCTAGGGGAGCAGCTGGGTAATACCCCAGAAGCTCCTTTGCCTCCCCCCACTAAACTCCAGCAATCAGTTAGAAGGTTACATCAAACTTGCCTCAGCTGAATTTGCAGAAAATAGCAAAAGAACAAAGCAGAGCCTCAGGAGGCCCCAGTGAACCCGTGCGGATTCCACCTGGATATCTCAGAGGCAAATCGCAGTTGCTGGTGAGGTGGACAGTCCTCCTGCAGAGAGAAGGTGAGGTGGCTCTGGGAATTCCTCTGGGCCCTGCCCCTGGAACGCCTCCCCGCCGGCCACACCTCTGCACCAGGCTCAAACTGCCCGCAAGGTAGCAACCGTGGTGAGTGATGAGAGGAGCTCAATGCACGATCCTGGGCGCCCTGCACCAACGTCCCACCCAGGGAAACCTCACATTTCCCCAGCGTGGCCTGTTGCCATGTCTGGGGCCTGGGCCCGCCTCTGGTGGGGCCTCAATAGAAATGTTACTGAAGATAAACCCTGGAAAAATCAGAAGGGAAAGTTGCTAAAAAAGAAAAGGGTTTTCAAAGGGATGGGTGTGGGAGCCTGATTCTGATTCAGGGAGGTCATCTGTTCAACCTAAGCCTCTGAGCTGCGGCTCACCTAGATTCAACACTTACAGATGCCAGCGATGAAGCAGGCACCTGCTGGAAGGAGGGGACGCAGGCTGCGATGAGAGCAGCGCTGGCCTCCCGGGAGAGCCAATCCTGCAGAGGACACAGGACAAGGAACCACAGAGCCCAGGGCTTGGTGCTCAGGGGCGGACGCAGAGGAGCACACGGCAGCCAGAGAGGCACCCAGGGAGGAAGGTGCAGGAAGCAGCCCCGAGGCAGCTCTGGTCATTTCTGATTCACACTGAAGTCGCTGTGAAGAATCCTTTCCTGCCCAGACTGGGACAATGCAGAGCCCAGAAGAGGCACAAGGGACAGCAGTTACTGCTCATGCTGAGGTGACAAGGGCATCGGCATCAAATGCTGAAAAGAGAGAAGCCCAGAAAATCACGGAAAGGTGCGGACGCCGCTCTCAGGAGTCGTAAAGACCAGCGAGTCTGCTCCCTGCTCCTCAAGACACCAGTCCCAGGGGGATGGGGATGGTTTCCACTTCGACACGACTGAAATGAAAGGACTCTACTTGTCAAAAGTCTAGAAGAGTCCGTGGCTGTTCCCCACGCTCCAGGCATGCCTGTGGAGGCTGCCTGTCCGTGGCTCTCTCCTCCCCAGCCCTGCACGACCTCCGGCCGTGTGGAGCTCCTGTGGACCTGAGAAGTATATACGACTGTCATGTACCCATAATCATTAAAAATGTAGACATTTTTCAAAAACTCACAAGCTCCACTACATCTCACCTTCACCTACCCTCTTGGATGTTTTCCCAAGCCCATCTTTCAAAGGAGGAAATTGAGTCACTAAGTAAAAGTTCTAATGTCACACACACGTTTAGTGGCAGAATCAGAATTCACATGCAGTATTGCATGGCTCCAAATGTTTTTAATTGATTTTTTCCCACTAAGACCATACCACTTACGGCTGCTCACACTTCAGTCTTTTAAATTTCACTGGTCTTCAGCATTTTCTCTCCTTTTCAGTCATTTGTCCCTTTATATTATTATTTTTTTTAAACTCTAGGCAGGCAATCATGAAAATAGGGATAAAAAATATTCTCAGCTGTTCTGCTGGACAATACTGTAATTATTTACAAGTCCAAATCTGGAAACCAAGTTATAGGTTATTTTGCACACAGTGAACTTGAATACTTACAGTCGGTGAAAGTTGAATATTTCAAGTCAATGAAACAAATTTTGGGATAAAAGAGGAAATTTTAGTAGGAAAATCAGGTTTCACCCCATTTGAGCACCTAGAGTCTGACGATTAAGTGGACACCGTGTGGTTGTGAGATGCAGGGCTGGTGTGTCTTTCTCTGCACAGAGTCCTGATTTTCTTTATAATTTACTTTTACTCAAGAAAAAGAAAGACTATTAACTGGAAACTCCTAGTCAACTGAAAAAAAAAAAAACATTTTACTTATGCTGGTATACAAAGGTATGTAACAAAAATGACCAGCATCATTAATTTTAATTTAAAAAAATAATTGCACAAAGCTTGAAAATCTACAAGTCCTTTCTTGACCAAATAGTATATAATATTTTCCATGGGATTAAGCATTAAGGGCCATGAAATGGCATTTGACAAATTACTACTCTCTGTGGACAAAATAATATCTTAGCGTATTAAAATTGTGAGTTTGTCTCAGCCATGGAAAAGCAACTTTATGTTTGGCTACCTCCACAGGCAACACTTCCTGGAAGGCGACCAAAGGTTTGAGGCTGAGGTCACGTAGTCACCTGCAAGTGTGTTCTACTGGGCTCTCGTAGTTTTTATTGTTATGCATTTGAATGAATTGACAATATTTGAAACCAGGCTCCTGTTGAAACACAGGCAGATCTAGCAACACTGGCCTGACATCTCCCCGAGGCAGTAACTGGCTGCCCCTTCAGAAGGAACCTGCACTCGTGTCCTCAATCTCTGATCTTCTCCATTGCCTCCTACCCGCCTAGATATTTCATTTTCCTTGTCTGTGTGGCCCTGGGAAACATCAGTGCGTGTCTGCCCAGTGTAGAGTGACTCGGAGGCTGCACGGTCTGGGTGTTCTGAGGCAGCAAAGAGGTTACACAAGTCCATGAGTGAGGACGGTCGCTGAGCATGCGGTGCATGCCCTGATCCTTTGTGTAGGAAAAGGACATGCTGAGAGACATTGCATGGACAGAGGGTGCCGGAAGAACAGGTGGGAGGCAAACGTCCACGAAGTTTAGACCATACAATATTCTGCGAGTGGCCGCGACTTGACCAGCACTGTGCTAGGCATGTTCCAAGAAGGAATATCTTGTCACCTGCTTGAACACCTCCACAAACAAGGAACTCACTACCTATCAAAGCACCTTTTTCCTTTTATGGGCATTTAATATTGTAAAAAATGAAAAATGTACGCCAATCCTGAATATGTACTCTGAGACTGTGGCTCCCAACCCCCTGGCTGCAGACTGGTCCGTGTCCTATTAGGAACCAGACTGCCCAGCAGGAGGTGAGCTGCCAGTGAGCCAGCAAAGCTTCATCTGTATTTATAGCCACCCCCCATCACTCGCATCGCTACCTGAGCTCCGCCTCCTGTCAGATCAGCACCAGCATTAGATTCTCATAGGAACTCGAACCCTTCTATAAATTGCGCATGTGAGGGATCTGGGTTGCGGCTCCTTATGAGAATCTGATGCCTGGTGATCTGAGGTGGAGCTGAGGCGGTGATGCTAGTGCTACAAATACAGATTATCACTAGCAGTAAGAGGTTTGATTGCACAATAAATGTAGTGTGCTTGAATCATCCCGAAACCATCTCCCCTCCTACCCCCATGGAAAAATGGTCTTCCATGAAACCAGTCCCCGGTGCCAAAAAGGTTGGGACAGCTGCTCTAAGAAGATTCTAAGAGTGTAAACATTTTATCTAATTTGAATATTTACAGTTGCCATGTGAAACAAACGCTTTTTTTAATTTTAATTTTATTGTTGTTTGTTTGTTTGTTTTGAGACAGTCTGGCTCTGGGTAGAGTGCAGTGGCATCATTGTAGCTCACTGCAACCTCAAACTCCTGGGCTCAGGGGATCCTCCTGCCTCAGCCTCCTGAGTAGCTGGGACTATAGGCATGTGCCAAGACACCTGGCTAATTTTTCTATTTTTAGCAGAGATGGGGTCTCGCTCTTGCTCAGGCTGGTCTCAAACTCCTGAGCTCAAGCAATCCTCCTGCCTCTGTGCCTGGCCTTTTTTTTTAAATTTTATAGGGAAAAATATAGGAAGGCTTAAAGAGGTTAAATGATTGGCCAAGAATGCAACAAAGGCGTGTAGAAGTGAGCACTCTGTACTTGCTAACTCCAAAGCCTACACGCTGATGGTTTGAAACCCGTGGCCCTGTAATTATCTCAGATTTACTAGGTGACCAGTGTGTTAATCCCTTACAGACCAATTCGCATTAGAATGATAACGGTTGGAAACGGTTTATTGGGTTACTCACAGAGGTATTGACATTTAAAAGGAGGCTCTTGGATTCACTGGGCTTTCAACACAAAGGAATGCATCTTCAATAGCAGGGGGTTAGGTAACAGGGAATGCCTGGCAACAGAAAGCCTGCTGTAGGAGGTCAACACCTACTGGAAAAGCCTGTGGAATTCCACTCTCCCTGACCAGTATCAGCACAGGTGTCCGTGGACAAATGACACCCCCTCTCTGGGACCAGGTTTCCTTTTGTGTTAAGTGAGGAGAGTGTCCTTGATTATGCTCAGAGTCTGCGAAATTACAAAATTATAACTTAATGAGATTTTGCCTCATTTTACCCCCTCTCTGAAAATAATAACTGATGTATTCAGATGTTTAGAGGCATAAACGGGCAAATGGGTGAAGTGGTGACTATTGGGTGGATGGGGAAGTCCAGTCCGTAGATCTCAGATTTGGAAAAATAAGTTCCGTCATGTCACTTATATTTTCAAGTTGTCTAAGAGGGTTAGTTTCTCCATAAATCCACCTCCCCACCCGGGATCCATCTCATGTAAGATCCTTACTCTAAGAAAGAGATTCTCACTGTAATTAAAAAGGTGCTGCCTTAATTATGGGAGTCAACATCCTGTGTTGGAAGCAGGGTGGGCTTTGCTACAAGACAGGCAGACGTGGGTTGGAATACTGGTCTTGGGCTTGCAATCTCCATGGTGGGCACAGTTTTCAACCACAGTAAGACTTAGTTTTTGTCATGTAACAATTATAATTTTTTTGGAGTTGTGAAAATTAAAGATAGTGTATTAAAAAGTCTAATTATGCCTTGTAACTAAAGGAGACAATAAATGATGAAGGCATTGTATTATAGAATGTACCATTTTAAGCACTTTTTGATGAAACTCAGAGAAACAGTCACATTCAAATGAAAATAATGAAAGATAATTACAGAAGACAAGTAACACTGTATTATAAGATTATATATATATATATATAATATTACATTTCAAGTAACCACTAAATATTAAGTGGGACTTGTCTATGTGCTTGTATTATACATCACTTTCTAGTGATCACCCTAACGTTTATAACATACACATGTGTAATCTTTATTTTTCTCAAAAGGTATCCAGTTAGTCAAAATCCTCATCCTTCTCAAAAAGAAAATCTTAGAAAGCTTTATTTACCTGTTGTCTTCCAGGTTGCTGTAGTCCACGCTTTTCATTTAATCTATTAATATTTCCCAAATAAGCTTAAGCTAACACTTACTTACATATTCCAACGTACCTTTACTGCTTTCATTCTCAGCATTGCTTTATGTTCCCCTCCCTCCTTCTGCACTCGTATTTCTTCTTGCTGAATTATGTCCTTTAATGGATATTTCACCAACTTTTGTGAATAGTAAGCCATCGGAGACTTTGCAAGCTTTAAACTAAATTGCTTTCACCCCACTTTCAACTGAAAGTTTGTCTAACTATAGAATTCTAGCTTGGCTGTTTTTTCCTGTCACTAACTTGAAATTATGTAATTTTCTTCTCTCATCCATTGTTGTGGAAGAAAATTCTGGTATTGCTTTGAGGGTAAAGTGTTTTATCTCTCTGATTTTGTTTTACAAAGATCTTTCTCTTAATTGTGTGTGTGTGTGTGTGTGTGTGTGTGTGTGTGTGTGTGTGTGTGTTGCCATTGTGGACTTGGCATGAATTTTTTTTATTTATTTATCATACTTGAAACTAATGGTACTTTTTTCAGTCTGAGAGACCTTGCTTCAATTCAAGAAAGTTCTTTGCCTTTATCTTTGTTAACATTATCCTTCTAACAATCCCTGTGTTCTTTCCTTCTGTTAGTTTGTATACAAGACCTTGTCATTCCACCCAACATGTCTCCAATGTGCCTTTTGTATTTTCCAACTGTTTACCTCACAGTGCTGCTTTTAGTCATTTCCTTAGATTTACCTCCCGACTCACTAAGTCTATCTTCAGATGTGTTTAGTTTGCTGTTTATCTCATCCTTTGAATATTTTAATTTTAAATCCACTTCAAGAACTCTGTTTTTGATTGTTAAAATTTCTGCTTGTTTTTCAAATCTGCATTTTTATAGAATCCTCTTCTTTTTATGGATTATCTTGTTTCCTTTATCCTCCTACCTTTTAAACATACTTTAAAAATATTTTAGATCATTAAAACATTTAGATAACTATTATTTATAGTTCATCAGGTGAAATTCTGTCTTTCATTACCCCACAGTTTCATTATTCTACAGATTTTTGGTTTGTGGGCCAATTCCCAGCTTCACTGGGAATTATCTTCTACTGGAGTCTGCGTATGCACCAGGTTGTAGAGACATCCATATTCAGCGCATGAGTCTCTGTTTCTGCCAAACTTAAATGAGATTCATTGATTCCAGACCTTTTAACATTAGTTTCTTAACTTGTTTCCATTCCACTTCACTCAAATTCAAGACCTATGTGTTCATAAGGCATGTGTTTAGTGTTCTGATATATCTCATGGACTGTCATTTCCATTCTCTTGTTGGAGGGTGAAGGGCCTGAGTTGAACCAAGGGACTGGATTTTCACATCGCATTTCCATTAAAGTGCTGGCATCTTCTTGGGAGCTATGCGCAGAGAGGCCAGTTCTAGCTATGCATCATCACCAAGGCTTAGCCCCACCAAGCTAAGCCCAGTGAACCGACAGAATTGTGACTAATAAAACGTTATTGTTACTTTAGGGGACTACATTTTAAGGAGGTTTGTTACATGGTAATAGATAACTGAGACTCCTGCTCGTCACTGTGGTTTTGAATTCTCACGGCCTTCCTTCCTTGACTAAGTGTGTATGAAGCTGTCTCACACTGTTCTTTACCTTGTGTTTCTACGTGATTGGAATATGTTCATGTCAAAAGGCCGGTCAGTGTATGATATTTTCAGTTGCTCAACTCCCAATTTTGATGAAATACAAACACTCTTTATATTTACAAAACAATTTAAATGCCACACAGTGGCTTGTAAATCCCTCCGTGGTGCGATCTTGCCTGATTCTTGAGCCTCACCCCCCTCCTGCCTCCACGTCCTCGTCTCTTAAACCTTCCCGGCTGCTGCAATGTGCCGAGGTCTTTTCTGCTCTGGAGCCACCACCGTGCGTCCTGTATCCCTAACAAAATGGCCCCTTTTAGCAAATAACATGCCAGGTCTTTTTCTTCCCTCAGCTTAATTGCCATTTTCTTAATAAAGCTCCCCCAGTCCTTCTCATTAAAGAAGTCCCTGCTTTTATTGTCTTTCTTGGGGACTGAGTAGACTCCTTCATGGCACTTTGCATCGTTGCTTATTCTGTTTAGTTTTACTACCTTCCTCACCACACTGCAAGCTCCTCGGCAGCAAGGAATTTGTTTACCTCTCTGTGCCCACCAGTGCCTCACAGGTAAAGAGCCGGTGCTTGATAGAGAGTTGTTTTATGAATTGAAGATGCATAACCATTAACTATAATCTAAGGCAGAAGGACATGGGCAAAGAGAGGTCATAAAATGATAATTCACGGGAGTGCACAGAAGACTGGTGGGCCGCGACTGGAAGGCCTATCAGAGAAAGCAGACGTAGGATTGGACTTTGAAGAGAAAGAAGAATGCAAATGATGGAGGGTGGAGGAGACACTTAGGCGACAGAACTACTGCAGTCCATGGGCTCTCGCCACAGCTAGGACAGTCAGAGGAGCACAGGGAACTGCGTGTGAAATGTCAGGAAGGGATGGGAAGAAGCCAGAAAGTGGATTTGGGCCAGAGAACCTAAGGTCTAGTCCAAGCAGAGTTTTACTTCTCAATACCTGTTTTGTGTGGCTCTCAAATGAGAACCTCCCCTCCCCTCCCAACGCATAAAATGCATACATCGGCTCACCTGTCATCTCCACCCTGTATCAGTGGGTGGCATCCAGCAAGTGCGGATGTGCTGTGATTGATGGAGGTAAATACACACACCCCCACACACAAGCTCCATTCATCCACACAAACTCCAGCCCATATCTCATTATCCACATGGTCATTTACTGGGATTTCTACAGAGTAAGGGTAGATGAGATGGCACAGTCTATGCAAACGATTCTGCACAGACAGAGCTGGGACACAAGCTGGCAGTTGGGAAGCCAAATGAGTTGTTCAACCAGGCTCTGCCCGCCCAGGGGCTGCCCGTGGACCATGTTTCTGTGCAGTGCCGTGCGGCACAGCCAACTCCCCGCCCGCATGGAGGGTGCCAACAGACAGCCCACTCTCCTCACACCCAGGGATTTTTGAGATTGTTGAGACCTCATGGTCCTTGATGTCCTGCTGGGGCTGGCGGTCAAAGCTTGCCGTGACCAAGAGGGGTTATTGCGAATGTTTAGGAGCCTGGCCTGACTTGCTAAGGAGAGTCTGAGCAGTGCCTTTTAATTCTAGCAGCCAGGCCTGGTGGGTACCTGTGTGCCACTCTACCTTTCACGCACAGAATTCTGGAGGTGTACTGACTTCGATTTGTCTTCCAAAATATGGGTGCTCCTGTCAAGAATCAACTTTCAGAAAAAAATTGGGGGTTACATTTTTCTCCCTTATCCTTAGTAGTGTCCTTTTTATCTTTTGTTTAAAAGATTGCTAGCCATGCAATAGGGACATTTCAGATTTTTAAAAAGTTATAAAACTAAATATCATCAAAACCTGTGCATCCTATGCTCAGACAAATAGAACGTTACAGGTTATCAATGGAAAACCGATCACGTTGAAGACGGTTGTTTGGCCCTCCCCGATTATTCTGTTTCTCTCCCTAACTTTCTGGATTTGATGTCTACCTTGGACACACATTCCATTACAGTTGGGCTACATATGTGCATGCAAATGTATATGCACACATTTTATGGGGTAAATTGTGTCCCCCTCAAATTTATATATTGAAGCCCCCACTCCCAGCCCCTGAGAACGTGACTGTATTTGTAGGAAGGGCCTATAAAGAGGTGATTGAGTTAATATGAGGCCATTAGGGTGGGCTCTCATCCAACCGGGTCAGTGTCCTTCTGAGAACAGGAAATTCGGACACCAGGAAAGACACCAGGGACGCCAGCACACACAGGAAGAAACCTATGAGGACACAGTGAGAAGGTGGTCATCTGCAAGCCATGGAGCGAGGCCTCAGGAGAAGACCTTGGTCTTGAACTTCTTCCCTCCAGAACTATTAGAAAATAAATTTCTGTCGTTGAAGCCACCCACTCCGTGGTCTTTTGTTACGGCAGCCTTAGCAAATGAATATAACCCACAAACCAGATCTAGCATTATTTTCATATTTTTAGTAGATAAAAGTTTAAATAAAAGCAGGATTTTGCAAAATGCTGCCAAAGTAAATATTTATTAATTAAAAGGGAAAAATGGTAACTTCACAGTGGAGAAATCAGTCAGAAGTTACATCAATAACGTGTGCCTGCTGACGCAATGAGGGGGAAGGGCCCAGGGAGGCCCTGGCAGAACAGAGGGCACAGAAAAGAGATGTCAGGTGCCCGCTCCTTGCCGGCTCACGCCCTTGCGAGGCAGCCCCTCCTGCGGCAGTCAGCGGGTTCTCTCTCCTCTCCCTCAATGATGCTAGACAGGGGTTGATATATTAATAATTTGGATACTTGTCCGCTCCAAATCCCAGCTTGAAATTCCATCCCCAGAGTTGGAAGTGGGGCTGGTGGGAGGTGTTGGGTCACGTGGCCGATCACTCATGAATGGCTCGGTGCCCGCCTGTGACAATGAGTGAGTTCCGGCTGTATTAGTTCCTGCCAGAGCTGGTGGTTTAAAGGAGCCTGGCACCCCTCTTCCCTCCCTTGCTCCCTCTCCCGCCACGTGACACGCCCACTCCCCTTTCCCTGCCGCCTTGGCTGGAGGCTCCCTGAAACCCTCCCCAGAAGCAGGTGCTGACGCCACGCTTCTCCGGCAGCCTGCAGGACCATGAGCAAGTAAACCTCTTTTCTTTATAAATTCCGCAGCCTCAGGTGTTTCCTTTACAGCAATGCAAAGGGACTAACACAGGGGTGCCTGGCCATGCCTGGCTCCTAACTTGCCCACTGCCTTGAAAACGGTCCTTCAGCAGGGATTCCTCAGTTGCCCTGAGTGTGCGGTTTCCTCCAGACACAGCCAGCAAATCAGCCCGGGAGAAATCTTGCTGAAAAGGTTAACTTACCCTGGATTGGTGCCTTGTTTTCAGCAATTTCCCCCAATTTCCCGCTACTTTTTCTCCTCCTGGTGGACTTTACAATTGAATGGAATTCAAGGCTGAGATGAAAAAGGAATCAGTTGGGACTGTTTGGCATCAACTTCAAGCCTGTGCAATTTTATTATTCCCGTGTTGGTAACACAGGAAAAGGGGTGGTAAGTGGCCATAGGAAGCCGGGGTCAGAGGGTAAAGCATTCTGTGGATCACGTCTGCGTCCGTCCAGTGCACTGGCTGAATGTGGCGCCGTGAAGAACGAGTCAGTGATTCCACCAGCTGGGAGGCCACAGGTTCCCTGTGGTTCGTGGCCTCAGGTGGCATCTTTGAAATAGTTGTTCCTCTTGTTTGAAGATGGTTCTAGTGGAAGGAGAGGGGAGGAAGAGGCGTTTATATCTCCCCAGCCGTGGAACGATAGCTCTGCCGTGCAGGCCATTCCCCTACCCTTGAATGCACAGAGAGTTGGCGTCAGGAACGCCGGGGGCCACATATACGCGACCTCCCTCACCACCGCCCAGGAAGGTAGAGACTCGTGTATCCTTTGATTCTAGGACACATTTTTATTTAACATTTCTGAGTTTGGTATGCATTTTATAACATAAATTATTAAGAATTTATAATGTACGTAAAAATAATCTAGTCACCATGCAGACTAATAAAATACATTGTAATAATAGTTGTCATTGCTTTCACATATGAATTTGCCAAGTTTAAAAGAGAATTGATTAATCACTATGTAAGTTCTGATATTTCCATTGATAGAAATATACCCAATTTTAACTTAAATTTGAATCCTTAAATATCACCTAAAATGTCATTAAAATATTACACCTCGTTCTAGTATTGGCATTAAAAAGGCATTGTGTACACAGAAGATTACATGTCACATACTTGGCGATGTAATTGATGATGTAGAAATTGCCAAATATCTCAGAATATATCATGGAATTTTCCATGCTAGGAGAACCTAATGCAACTCCCAGGCGCCACATATCTATGTTTGAAAATTTCCCCAAAACCATTTAATTTCCAGATGGGAAGAAGTGTGGACATACTTGTCTCAAAGATGTCTGATTTTGTTCTTTGTAGTTCTTGATTATTTTTTTTTTTTTAATTTGCTGAGAGATCATTAGTGGGCCATTATTGGTAAATTTTTTGTACATGTCCCGTTTGTGGCTAAAACGAATAAATATACTCTATGGAGTGTTCATTTCTCCATCTTTTATTTTCTCTGTCTATATAAATATAAGACTCACATTCATATATAAATACACCTTCAAATAAATATTCGACTATATATAATTCATATTTATAAATACATACATGATTCAAAAATACTGATTCAATCTGGATTAAAAATTCAATCTTGGCCAGGCCCAGTGTCTCATGCCTGTAATCCTAGCACTCAGGGAGGCGGAGGCAGGAGGATCGCTTGAGATCAGGAGTTCGAGACCAGCCTGGCCAAAAGCAAGACCCCTGTTTCTACTAAAAATAGAAAAAAAAAAAATAGCCAGTCAACTAAAAACAGAAACAAAAAATTAGCCAGGCGTAGTGGCTCGCGCCTGTAGTCCCAGCTATTAGGGAGGCTGAGGCAGGAGGATTGCTTGAGCCCAGGAATTAGAGGTTGCTGTGAGCTAGGCTGATGCCACGGCACTCTAGCCCGGGTGACAGAGCAAGACTCTGTCTCAAAAAAGTCAATCTCATTAATTTTGTTACTCACATCTCCTGTAGCTATTTTAAATTATTATCTACTCTCTTGGTTTCTTAGCTATATTGTATCTAGCAATTTTTTTTCTATATTTTGAAACTATATTGTTGGTAACATAAAGTTTGTATTTACATTAACTTTCCAGATAAATATTCTTTGGTCTTTTTAGTAATTTTTGCATTGAAATCTCTCTTGGCTACACTGTCTATGCTGGTTGAATTTTTATTAGCATTTGCCTAGTATTTCTTTCCCTATTCTTTAACTGTCTGCCTTTTTGCAATTTTGTTTTATATATTTCTCTTTGACTTTTAGTTAGTGACTTTTATCCTTCCTGTTTATCATGGCTCTGAGTCTTTGGTCAAGTTTTCTTTTTTCCCATTTTTTTCTTTCTCTACAGTTTTGATTGTAATACTCTCTCTCTCTCTATTTTTTTTTTTTTTCTGGTTGCTACTCTTTTGTGTTTGCCATGCATGTGTAAATGGATATTTTTCTAAATCTACGTAATGACAGTTATCCCACCCACTACTATCACCAACATAGCTGCATCAATTTTTTAAAATTCAGTATAATTTATTTCCCTCCACTTCTCTCCTTACACATTTTAGCCTAACCTTTGAGCATTTTTTCTTCAAAAGTTTGCTTGTTTGTTTGCACATTATCTGTTTTCATTTCCTAGTTCTCCAATAGGAATTTTTCTCATGGTGCCTATTCTGATCTTATGGGTTCTAGCTCTCACTTCATGAGTATCTCTCTCTTCATTTCTCCAATGATCTCAGATTTACTTATTTTTAAGTCCTTGTTAGAGTTCTCTTTTGCTTGAGTGCTTTCACGTATGAAGCACATTTTCTCTCTGCAATGGTGTTGGCGATCCTCAGGGCGCCTGTGGGTTTGGTGCCAAAGTGGGCGATTTCAGTGCACGCTCACCTTGAGAGCAGACATCTGCGCCAGCTGACTATTAAACTGTGTAACTGTCAGTGATACATAATTTCCTCAAAAAGAAAATTGAAAGTACAAGTTTAAAAAATGTAGTCAAACTATGGCATTCTTTACTTTGGCTCAGAATGACACAAAGGTGTTGAAGAAAGATCATGTGTGTGGATGGTAAAAATGCATCACAATGTGATGTCCGAGCTCCTGCCGTAAAAACAATTCTGAAGGATCTGAGTCTGAACAAGAAGAAAGTTTAGATTTGTATGTTGATTTTGATACTGTAGGAGAAAGTGGTAAGAAATGTTACAAATATGCTACCGTTGGTTGTGTGTGTGTGCGTGTGTGCATTATGAAGTATTCCTTTATTCTACAAGCTATTGTTAAATCAATGTTGTCTCTTGCAATTAATGGCTTTTTCTAATCAAGAAAACATGGCATCAACCCAATTTTACAGATGCAGAGACTGAAGCACGTGACGTTAGTTTATTTGGCCAAGGTCACATAGGGAGAACCGGAATGTGACATTAAGATATCTGACTACAAAGTCCTTTTTCTTTTATTCACAAGGAAGTTCATTCAATCTTTGCACAGACAATTAACATGCCTAATTTCTTTGCAGAGTTGAAGAAAACATATTGGGACATGAATGCTGCTAAGTTCACTTCTCTTTCCTGGTCATGCCAAGACTTACCTCGCCAGTGCTGCCAACGCTTCCATAATACACCATTTTCAACTGTGATAGCCCTTTCTGAGAAACAAAACAAACACAAAAAAACTGTGATTGTTGCTTATACATTTGTTTGTGTTTAATGTTGTTCTACGATTTCACTGGGGGCCAGGACCGAGTTAATTATATCCCCAGTATCTGACACAGTACCTGATACAGAACAGAACTTCAGTAAGTAGTTATGGACTGAATGAACACCTCAACAACGCAATGCAAAATATGCATATTAACAAAAGGAGTTCGAAAATGAAAGAAACAGAATTCTGAGTTCCTTTTTTCTCTAGTTTCCAAAAATTATTAAGATGAGATTTCAATATGTTGTTGGGGTGGAAGTTAGGGAAGGAGACACACAAAGATCACTAGACTCAGCATTTTGGGAGGCTGAGTTGGGCAGATAGCTTGAGGCCAGTTCAAGAATAGCCTGGGCAAAATATCAAGACCCCATCTCTACAAAAAAGAAGAAAAATCAGCCAGGGTGGTGGGGTGTGCCTATAGTCCCAGCTACTCAGAAGGTTGAGGTGGGAGGATCACTTGAGCCCTGGAGTCCAAGGCTGCAGTGAGCTATGATTGCACCACTGTGCTCCAGCCTAGGCAACAGAGTGAGATCCTGTCCCTAAAACAAACAAACAAACAAAAAAAAAAACAACAAAGAATTAGAAAGCAAAATCGCTAGAGTCAATAGATCCTTATACTATATTTATAAATCCTATGGACTTAACATTTTCGCCTACTGGGCATTTATCCAAAAGAAAGGAAATCAGTATATAGAAAGCAGCACTATTCACAGCAGCCTAGATATGGCACCAACCTAGGTGTGCAACAATAGATGAATGGATAAAGAAAATGCAGTGCATATACACAATGGAGTGGAATGAAAAAGAATGAAATCATGTCATGTCATGTGAACATGGATGGAACTAGAGGACATTATGTTAAGTGAAATAAGCCAGGAACAGAGAGTCGAATAACACATGTTCTCACTCACATGTGGAAACTAAAAAAAAAAGTTGATCTCATAGGAGTAAAAAAGTAGAACAGAGGATGCTAGAGGCTGGGAAGGAAGGGGTGGGGAGAGATTAGTTAAAGGACACAAACTGCAGCTAGATAGGAGTAAGTTCTGGGTTCTACAGCACTGCAGGATGACTGCAGTTAACAATAGCGTATTATACAGTGTCGAATAGCTGGAGGGAGGATATTCAATGTTCCCAACACAGAGAAATAATAAACATTTCAGATGATGGATATGCTAATTATCCTGATCATACATAATTATATGTATGGAAACCTCATTATGTATCCCATGAATATGTGCAATTGCATGTATCAATTTTAACATTTTTTTTTTTTTAATTTTTAAAAACACTTTTGGCCTCAAGTGAAACGTATACTTAGGAGACTAGCTTAGATGTTCCCTAAAGCCCCTTCCGGAGACCACAATAAGTAATAGTACATGTCAGACCTCTTTTTATCGATAAAATGAGAAATCTCTCTTGTACTTAAGCATATCTCCGAATACCTGATGGGTAGAAAAAGCTGCCAGATGGATATTCAATTACAAATTTTGAGATCACTTACTTTGTTCCCTTCATCGACATTGATAAAACTACAGATGAAATTAAAACCACTATGGTAATAAACATGTCAATAGAATGCCACAGAAATGACTGTTGAAGTATGTCTCACTGCACAGTTAACACGAGCTTGATGAATCATGTGACCCTCCGGGGCCAAATCAGACATGGAACTGGGGATTCACCATAGCATGGTAGTTCCCGGGCTGAAGGTGCATGGCCGAAAAAAGGCGCAAGTTGCCTTCCTGATCATTTTTCAACACGTCCACCGAAAGGACCTTCTGAGGTGATTCAATCCATGTGATGGCTTCCAGGTGCTATTTCAGAGGATCATTACTCTTCTGTTTAAGTACTTGCAGGACTTTCTTTTGCTCTAATACAATTGTTACTTTACAGAACATAATATGCCTCTTAGGGGCTAACATACTGTAGGAAAAATGTTTAAGTACTCAGATTTCAGACTTTTTTAAATGGCTATGAAGATTAAAGGGGGAAAATGAAGTTGCGTTCAAGAATAAAGAACACTCCAGGAAATCTCAGACGGTCCCGATAGTGAAAAATTAGCCAAATGTTGGAAACAGGATCCATTGTAGCTGTAGCAGTTTTATAATACTCAGGCTGGAATCTGATGTGTGTGTCACTTTGCCTGCAAGGTAAAAGTTATGAAACAGGAAAATCTTGCTTAACCAGAAACGTAGCTAATTGGAAACTCCAAATAAGCTGTTAGGGAAAGATTCTCTCTTTTAGAAGGAGGAAGCAAGTCATAAGAAAAAGGCCTTGTATGCATTAGGAGTTGGCTTGGCAGAGCAGAAGCCGTTACCACCACCACCACCCCCAATGCCCCCAAAACACATAAACCCTGTATCCTGATACTGTTCTTTTTCTTTCTTTCTTTCTTTCTTTCTTTCTTTCTTTCTTTGTTTTGAGACAGAGTCTCCCTCTGTTGCTCCGGCTAGAGTGCAGTGGCATCAGCCTAGCTCACAGCAACCTCAAACTCCTGGCTCAAGGGATCCTCCTGCCTCAGCCTCCCTAGTAGCTGGGACTACAGGCGCACACCACCATGCCTGGCTAATTTTTTTCAATTTTAATAGAGATGGGGTCTCACTTTGCTCAGGCTGGTCTTGAACTCCTAAGCTCAAGTGATCCTCCCACCTCGGCCTCCCAGTCCTGATACTTTTCTTCCTAGAGATACCCTGAGGCCTTTCAGATCCTCCCTTTTTGTCCAAAGATTTACCTGTAACCTCTAGAGCCAACTTATCCAGGGAGGAACATAAACTTTGTAGAAATGTTTCTTCCAAGGTCAAAGCACTAAATACTTTCCGGTGAAACTTTAACCGGAAAATTCAGTGTCCCAGAATCCTCTTCTTTTGCCAGCACCTTCATTTTAACTCTGTACATACTAAAAGTAAGAAAAAACAAGAATCAAAGTAATGTCAACAGTGATGAGAAAATGACGCTTCAGTTATGGAGCTATGTGGGATTCTGTCCTTACGGTAAGAGTTGATATTTGATGCCTACATTAAATGACAAAAATGTATGAACTGCAGATTCCTATTAAAATCTCAGATGAGTATATAAAGGAGAATCTGTGAGCTTCAGTTTCCCCACGTATGGAGATAATAATACCTGTTCAATCTACTTCGAAGAATTATTTGAATCAAAATGATATTACAGTAGCATTCCTTTAATATAAATTGGTAAGTGCTATATGGATGTTGAAAATCATCATTATTAGAAGAAAACTAGGGTTATATCCAGGTGTGACAAGGGGCTGTGTCTAATTCCATTTGACTCCTGCATCATTCACACCTAGAAAAAGGTTATTTTCAATGTCAAAGCAGGGGCACCCAGAGCCCGCAGCTGCAAGCTCACAACTTTGAAGACTGTGACCCAAAATGGAATGATGAAATGCAGGCACAGGAAGGGATGAAGCTTCTCAGGGATGCAGAATCTCTGGTCTCACCACAGACCTGCTGAATCAGAATTCTGGGGTTGTAGCCCAGCAGTCTGTGGGCCCTCCAGAAGGTTCCTATGCCTGCTCAAGTTCCAGAAACTCTGCCCCATAAAAATCCAAATGTTTCTTTTGGGTAAACACCCAGTAGTAGGATTGGTAGATCATATGGTAGTTCTATATTTAGTGTTTTGAGAAACTCCGTACTGTTTTCCATAATGGCTGTATGAATTTACATTCCCACCGTGGTGTATAAGAATTTCCTTTTTTCTGCACACTCACCGGCATTTGTTATTTTTTTGTCTTTTTGATAATAGCCATTCTAACTGGAATAAGATGATACCTCATTGTGGTTTTGATTTGCATTTCCCTGATTAGACATATTGAGCATTTTTGGTATACTTGTTAGCTATTTGTATGTCTTTTGTTGCAAAATGTCTATTCAGATCCTTTGCCCACTTTTAAATTGAATTTTTTTTTTTTATTTTTCGTTGTTATTGAGTTCCTTGTATATTCAGAATGTTAGTCACTTGTCAGAAGAATAGTTTACAAATATTTTCTCTCATTCTACAGGTTGTCTCTTCACTCTGCTGACTATTTCCTCTGCTGACAGAGCCTGTTCTGCACCCGGGTTCATTGCAGCTCTAGTCACAATAGCCAAGATGTGGAATCACCTACGTGTCCGTCAACAGGTGAATGAATAAAGAAAACTTGATATACACACACGATGGAATACTATCCAGCTATGAAAAAGAATAAAATCCTGTCAGTGGATGAGCCTGTGTCAAGCACAGAAAATAAATACCGCATGTTCCTGCTCACATGTGGGAGCTAGAGGGAAGGGGGCGCTCAGAGAGGAAGAGGCAGAACCGTGGGTGTTAGAGGCTGGGAGGGTGGAGGGGAGGATGGGGACGGCTTGGCTAAGGGACACAAAGTTGCAGCTAGATGGGAGGAAGACGCTCTAGTACTCTATAGCACTGTAAGGTGACTAAAGTTAACAAAACTTACTGTGTATTTTTAAAAAGCTAGAAGAGGGAATTTTGAATGTTCACAGCACAAAGAAATGATAAATGCTAGAGGTGACGGAGATGCTAATTTCCCGGGACTAATCATGACACATTGTGCACAGGCACCCAAATACTCTGTATCACATTAATGTGTGCAGTTATTACATGTTAACCAAAAATAAAAGGAAAAAATAAGAATACACTTTTGCAACATAAAAAAAAAAAAAAAAAAAATTGAAAACAGCCAAGGTTCCTCAGTGGCGTCAGGACAGGTGGCCGGGCTGGGGTCGTGCCCTGGGCTCCAGGGCAGCCTCCCTCCCCCCACCTGAGGAGGAGCACCTCTGATAGTTTTGGAACAGAGAGCCCTGTGAAAAGGTGGGAAGCACAGAGTTAAGAAAACTAAGTCACACCTTTCTCAATAGCAGAGATGAGAGCAGGGCCCTGACCTCTGGATTTCCAATTCCAGGTACTTTCTAGGGGGCTGAACTTCCCCAAATTAAGCTCAAAAAGAAGTTAAAGCACCTGTTGGGGGGGCTTGGGAAGGGGCGCCGCTGTGCAAGACCTGGCTTCGAATCCAGCCTCCTCCTTTGCCAGCGAGACGGGTTTTCCTCACCGCGCAAGGGGGCTGGTGACATTGACGGCACGCTGATTACGTAAAACAGCGCAGGTGACGTTGTCTAGTTCGTCACTGTGATATGCAACTGCGGTTCCCACCAGGCCGACTGTCCCAGCCTCCGTTCGCTCTTTCACCGAGGAGCGTATTCCATGCCCTGCTTCTCGGTGATGATTACACAAAAACATGCACGCAGAGTCTGATTAAATAAAAACATATGTTTAAAAACTCTTTAGCCAACTGTGAAGTGGCAGTTACATTCCAGTTGTTGCTATCTTATTAACGGTTTTAGAAAATACAAACGTGGGCAGGAAAGGAAAGAGCATGTGGTCCGACGCCGCAGAAGACCCTAAGAGGACAAGCAAATACGGAATGAGGAGACACAGCAGCTAATCCCGAAGCCAGTCAGAGGCCACCTGAAACATCGCTGGGTCGCGGTGGAGCGCTGATGGGGGCCGAGGCCGGCTCAAGTCCGTTGCCTACAGGTGGGAGGCAGTGCCGGTGGGGAGCAGCATTTCTCATCCCGGGGGCTGAGGAGGGAGGGGGCAGCCGGCCTGCAACAGAAGGACCATTTCAGGGCACCTCCCTTTGGGTGGATGGATCACCCCTCGGAACCCAGCTCGGCCACTGCACGCCTGGACCTCAGGGCCGGACACAGGAGGTGGCGCCAGGAGCTGGGCAGCACGGCCCCTCTCTCACTCTCCCCGCCACCCCCGACCCCACAGTGGAGTATAAGCAGCTCAGGGCCACGCAGGGGACACTCTGTGGTGGTTCTTCCATTGTTTGAGAATCAGGTGGACACTATGGGCCTCTCTTCAGGAAAACAACTTGGGGCATGAAATTGTCATCTACAGTCCCAAAGGGGCCACAGAGGATGGAAGCACATCCACCGGGCAGCTGAGACCTGACTCAGCCACTCACCTTCTCTGCTAACGCCAGTGGGCTGTGGCATATCCTCTCATCTCTCCGAATCTCACTCACTGGTTTAGTTAAATGTTGACCGTAGATCTTGTTTTCTGAATTCATACGAAATTGCTAGAGTCCTTGTTACCTCCAAATCTGTGTCAGTTTGGAAAGGTAATTGTACAGTTACCGTGGTTGAAAAGAAAGTAAAATATAAATTATTTCGATATGGTAATGATAACATGAATATTATAACAGATTGTTTACACACAAAGGATGCTCACAAACTTCTAAATATGTGTACCTCCCTAGAGAATACAATTTCTTCCATAAAATGCAAACAACTAAAAGGGAAGAAAATTAAGCTGACTCTTTATATGTTTAATGATTTTATATGTAGGATGAAAGTTTGTAAAGCTATTATAATAAATATTGCCATGTCTATAAACGGGCTACACTATAGTATCTTAGAAATACTGACCACCAGCTTAGCTTAAAAAAAAAAGAACTTGTACATGGACCCCAAGGTTTTGTAGGAGGTTCCAAATATGCAGAATTCTGATGTTCTGCTGCGTGGCCCTGGGCTCCACACATCCCCACACAGTGGGGCAAGCGCCTGTCTCCTTCGTGCACCAGCATCTCTGGCACTCACATTGCCTCCCTGGACACGGGATTTTAGTAGAAATGTCTTCTCCCAATAGGGGGCTGGTCGCATGCCCCATCTCAGCCCCCATCTCCCCATCTCCAGCCGCAGGAATGCATGCCTGGCAGCTCTCAACATCTCTCCTAACTTCACATTTTAAAGACAAAACCCTTGCAATTACCCAGTAACCCTTTTTCAAGGTCCTGCCTCTGCCCCACGTTGACTCCCGGATCCCAGCTTCCTCTTGAGTCCCATTCCTGTCCGCAGTGGCACGTGCAAAAGAATCTTCTCCCTCCATGAGCTAATCATGCTTTCAGTGTTCACTACAGATTTATCTCCCACAGATAAGCAACTTTTACACTGATTGGAATATGTAAGAATTTCAAAAAAAGAATTTCAAAAATGGCTTATTCTTAATTCGCATAGCACATATGGTGAATTCGTTTGTGGTAGGCCTGGTAGAATCATCAATTTTGACATTCCATACTTAATACATCTAAACTTTCTATTTTTAAAGCTAAAAACTGTCATTTCTCAGGTCATCTCTCCACTCTCCTTTTATTTCTAGCATCAAGGCAAGCACTGAACTTTCTTTTTTGCTGCTTTGAGCACTGCACCAGTTCTCAACGACGTGTTCAAGTGCAGAAGCTCCGCAGGCAGACAGCCTCGCTCGATTTCTAGAGCAAGATTCGGATTTATGTATCAAATAAATTCAATGTTCATCAGTTGAAGAAGTATTTATTAGGCACCCACTTTGTGCTGGGAAAAGTAAAGTGACAAATTTCTACATGTTAAGAGCTGTCAGCATCCCTTAAAATTAACGAATTAACAGATACTAAAAATGTTAAAACTAATCATCTTACATTTGCATAGCATTTCAATTTGCATTTCAACTGACATTTCATTTACAAAGGGATATTTCCTTTGATTTAAGGAGAGGCGAAATGGCTTGCTTTATTGTCAAATTAGGGCCTAATATAAATCTTTAATCTTCAAATCTGTATCTCCGTACAATGTTACAGGTAAACATTATTGAACACACGCCGTGTGCCCTGGTCTCATGGACGCTCTGTCCATTAATTCCAGTTCATGTCTGCATCACCCTCTTCCACACCCACACTGTCCCACCAGTGCCCCACTCACCAGCCGATCAACCGGGAAGCAGGTGTTGTGGAAGAGCCACGGGAATTGGATTCGGGAAAATTTGTGATTGGATCCCGGTTCTCCAGGGTTACCTTGCATCTCTGAGTCTTGGTTTTTCTAAAACATAAGATGAGGCTAAGAATATTATTTCCAGAATTGCATTAGCTTTTATCTACATTTACTCTGCAAGCACTCCGTAAGTGCTAGTTTTCATACCGTAGATATCAGGTTCTCTGTCTGAGGGATGTATGGAGCTCAGTGACCAACATACTCCATGCACAGGTGACCATAGCAAGCCCACGAACAACTCTGGCATCCAAAGTCTGGGGTCTTGGCTCAGATTCCACCACTCCTAGGTGAAACAAAATAAATTAAAATTAACATCATTTGAATCAGCCAACAAGCTCCTCACCATGCCCTCTAACATTTTTAGGGAAAGGATTGTGCAAGAGAAAATGTTCCATGGAAAATTCCCACAGGTGGAATTACTTTAAAAGATGGAACCCAAACCCACCTTTTCTCTAAAATTAATTTTAGGGAAAATAAGTATAAATAAAAGTACTATGTTGGATTTATTTGATATATATGTCAGTGATTTCAAGAAGGGATTATTATAATGTCATAATTATTGTCAATTAGTAGTTCAAGGAGTGACCTAATGAAAAAGGGAATTTAAATGTGTTTGGAGTTGTTCGGAAAATAGAAAGTAGACCTATGGTCTAAAATCAGACAAAGTGAGGCACACATTAGCATGATGTGAAGACTGTCAAATAGACGAAACTAATGACAGATTACGTTGCTTTAAGACGTGATGACATCCCTGTTTGCAGAAACTATGCAAGGAGGTAACAGATGACTTTCTATCAAGGATGCTGCAAGATCCAGGTTCTACAAATATTGGAAATAATTGCATGTGGCACTAGTTATCTTCCAATGCACTATAATAAAAAGCGAGAATTTGCATTGATGTCCTGGTTACTATTGTTACCATTACTACAGTTAGTGTTTTGTTTGAACAACAATAATTCTGGGAATAGCATAGCGGTTCCAGTTCTCTGGCCTTGAGAGTACTGACGGGTGGCTCAGGTGGTTGTGACCATGGAAGAGCTTGTGACCGCAGTTCCCTCCCTGACTCCAGGCTGAGAGTAGGTGCCTGAATTTCCTCTTCTGAGAAAATGCAAATGACGTGTTGTTGGTCCAAATGAAGCCGAAATGCAAAAGGGAAAGAGACTGAACTTCCTTTTTTCCTGATTACAGTATTTACCGGTCATACTCACTTATTTTCTTTCTAAAGGAAAAAGGTTTCCACAAAACTTTTATTCTTTTTTTTTTTTTTCACATTTCCTACCTAAGTGGTTATTTTTTGAGTTATAAAACAAACTGATCCCAGCAGAGGCTTTTCTAAGTAGGACGTGCTATTCCCGAGATAAACAAGCAGGCCTGCTCCAAGGCCGCTGTGGCAGGGAGGGACGCCAGGCGGTTCCCTTCCAACCTGTGCCCGCCATCCCCACCTGCCCCCCGCCCCCCAGATCTTGGTTGTCAAAAATCCTCCAGATCCACAGACGAGGAGCCCTCCCCTTTCACCACCTCCTCGGCACCCGCTGCCCCTCACACCAACTCCCCAAGGGCCGCCAACGCCCCCACGGTCTCCACTGCTATTAGCTGCGGGTCGTCTCCTCCTTCCAGAATCCCCTTCCGGCTTTTCCTGTGGCCTCGCTGGGATCTTCTCTCCCTGTGCCATTGTCACAGCGGCACCGAAGGCCACATCCATACTCTCCCTTTTTCATCCTCTTCACACACATTCTTGACATCAACAACTTTAGATGTCTGTGTTTTTTGCCATTCCCGCAAACACCGACAGCCTCACTCCCCTGAGCCCCACTCGCGCCTCATCGGCTCCTTCGGTGTGCCCCCAGGACACCTCGGATCCATGTCCCCCAGGCCTTTACTGAAGCTGTTCCCTCCCATGGCCCCTGGCCTGCCCGGCAAGTTCCAACTTTCCTCTGTGTCTTCTCCGATACCAGGCTTTCCCTGTCCGTGTCCCCCAGGCAGGACCTCATGCACCTTTGCCCGTGTGTGAACCACCCGCTCTGCTAGATGGTGAGTGAGCTGCAGGTGGCCGGGAGGCGCATTTTACAAATCGCGGCATTTCTCCCGGGTCTGAGAAATGTGGGTCCGAGAAATAGTTCAGAAAGAAGGTAGAGAGGTCTCAAATGTACAGGTCATGGGGGGTTGGCTAGCAGCTTTTGGCACAGCTCTTGCCAAATTCTCCTTCAATCTCTGCGCGAAACCACACGCGAGAAAAGGAGGGTGAAACTACCGGTACAAAGAAACAAAATGACGAACACTCTGCAAAGATGTCTGTGGTCCAGATGATCCTTCTTCCAGCTACAAGACCAACAGAACTGGAAGAAGGGAAAAAAGATGTGCTGCTCTTGTCCCACAAAACCGGTCAACCCCACTCATCTGAAAAAATAAGAAAACAATTCATTGCTAGCCCAAATTGTGCTTTCTGAATCAGACACTCGAATCAGGAAAAGAACTTTCCAGGCACTTCTCAGTTGAATATTCATGCTGTTCTTAAATAGTCCAAACATTGAGACAATAACATACACACACAAGCCATCGATAACATACACTTTTTTATTTATATTCACTCGGAGACCATGCCAGCAATCAAGAAGCAGGCAGAAGGTGTGGAGTTGTCACATCTTAGAGGGGGCAGCACCAGCACTCAGAGACAAACGTTCGTATGTAGCAAGAGGGAAAAAAACAGGACACAATGTTCACATGGGTTCTCATGAATAGGGAGATTATTTTTCTCTTTTATTCATGGTGTATTTCTTAACAATTTTCTTTAATGAGCTTTGTATTACTTCAAAACCTGAGTTAATGCATTTTTAGATTTTTATGAATAAACAGAATGCTGCTGAAAAAAATCAAGAAGAGAGGATGTTCATGTTTAAACCTGAAACTTGAAGACCCAAATCTTTTGAGCACTTTGAAAACCTTCCTCCTGCCCCAAATCCTCATTCCACTTCCTACAACCTGTGTGCCCGCCCACAGCCGCCTGCCTTCCTAGGAGATAAGATTGCTGGAGGGGGCGGAGCGGCAGAGAAGGGGAAATGTTAGGAGGTATCGATTGCAATTAACTTTGCCACCGATTGCGGTGCGACGGCAGGTGAGTCACTGCGGTTCAGTCAAAGGGGTGAGACTCTCAGAGATTAATGGAGGTTGTCAGTATGATGGGGACCCGGGCCCAGAGGGTCACGTAACTCCATTGTTCCCACTGTGAAAGTAAAATTATCAGGGAAACGGGGAGAGGCATTATGAGAATGAAGCGCGTGATCAATGCCACCGATCATATTTCCACCCCAGCCACGTTGGCTGAGCCCAGAAAACGAAACAACGCTCCTGTTACTGACGTCCCAAGGTGCAGGGCCCACGTGTCTTCTGCAATGAGATGTAATTGCCAGATTCCGTTCACGGCCTGCGGGGTGCTCTTCCTCCCGGCCCTCGCTGTTGAGGGGAACACGGTCCCCTCTCACCGTCTTCCCTTCACTGCATGCTTCCGTGTGGATTTCATGAGCTGCAGGAGTAACGGCCACAATCGCCAGAGAACGGGTGTGGGGGGAGCTGCTCCCGCCCCTCCGCATTCCGCTCTGAGCTGCGCAGGCCACGCCGGGATGGATCCGATGGGAGTCATTCCTCCTGGGAGTCAGAACAGAACCGGGAGGTAGGAGATAACCTCGTGCACCTCTTCCTCGACGTCCCTTCATCTCTCTTGGTAACACACATCTCCCTATTGATCAGCTCTTGTGAAAGGCCACCAAGGTAAACTTTGTAATTCTTTGAGCTGATTAAAGAACGAAGAAATCAGAAGGTTAATAGCAGCGATGCAAAGAAAAGGACGATTCCAACGGGCAAGCTCATGCAACGTTACATAGCAGCAGAAAATGTCAGGAAATAGAGTTCGGGACAGGTTGATGAATTCAACTTGACTTTAGTCTAACCAGCTAAGTGTCCCAAAACAGGCCTTTGTAGCAGGGAATTTGAGTTCCCCTAAATCAATATGTTTTCTCAGGGACTATGGTGCCCTCATAAATCATCATTTGCATGACATATGTGTGCTAATAAATCTACCTTGAAGAGAGAGAGAGAAAGGGAACTGGTTAACAATAAACCACAGAGCTAAGCCGTAGGGAAAATGACATAAAACCCAGGTTTCTATGGACACGCAAACTTGTGCGGCTGCAGTCTACTTAAATGCGTTTTCTCCCCTGGGTGGCGGCAGGCTCAGGTCAGCGCAGAAGGAATCTGCTGGAATGCAACCTCCCGTGGGGACCAGCGGAACTGCGCTGTCTGTGTGAGGCAGGACAAGGAGAAAGCAAGGCTCTGAGATAGCCAGTGGTACGCTCGTTTGTCTTGGACTCTTCTCAATTATTTTTCCTAAAAGGACAAAAATGGAGCAAGTTTATTTAGTGGTTTGGATGGAAAAGGAGGAGATGCATTACTCAACAAACTAAAAATTTCCTTCTGAACCTCAAACAATGGCTCGATAGCCGGGAACATTCCTGCCATGTCTGTATGAAGTTGAGAAGCCAAACGGGGCTGATGAGTTAGTGATGACGTTAAAGGCATCTTCGTAGTTCACTAACTTTATTTGCTGGTTTGCAGAATAATAGTTCTATCCTTTCCTGTGAAATGTTTCACATCAAATGTAAAGAATTATTGAAAAAGATAGTGAAAAAGGTATGGGCTGCAAAGCCACGCAGACCTGGTGTGGGATTCTTATACCACCCTTTATGCCCTTATGCCCGTAATGTGGGCATTGGTCTCCTGACCTGTCACAGGGATAGTGACGGCCACTCTGCAGGGTTATTGTAAGGATGAATTGAGGTTACATATGTATGATAGTTAACTTTAGGTTTCAACTTGACTGTATTAAGGGATTCCCAGATAGCTATTAAAGCATTATTTCTGGGTGTGTCTGCGAGGGTGTTTCCAGAGAGATCGGCACTCGAGCCAGCGGACTGAGTGAAGAAGACCCGCCCTCGTCAATGTGGGTGGGTGGGCACCATCCCACTGGCCCTGACTGAACAGAAAGGCGGAAGAAAGGCAAATGCTCTCTCTCTCTCTTTCTTCTGGTGCATGGACACCCTTTTCCTGCCCTCGGACATCAGAGCTTTAGGTCTCCAGACTTTGGACTCTGGGACCAGATCACCCTCCTGCCTCCCCCAGGTCTTCATGCCCTTGGCCTCAGACTATGAGTTACACCATTGGCTTTGCTGGTTCCGAGGCTCTCGGACTTGGACTGAGAACCAGCTTCCCTGGTTCTCAGTTTACAGGTGGCCTGTTGTGGCCTTCTCAGCCCCTATGATTATGTGAGCCAACTCCCCTAAAAATCCCCTCTCGTCTCTTTCTATCTATTCATCCAACTAGCCTATTCGTTCTGTATCTCTGAAGAATTCTGACTAATACGATATGTTAATTTTTAAAAAAACACAGAACCAGACAACTCCCGGGTGCTCAATGATGTTCATTCTTCTTTTCATTTTTAAATTTAAAAATTTTGTAAAGCTGGCAGCAACCAGAGAAATTACCTATTCTGTTACCCTGCATTTTACAAACGATTGAAAGACATACTCCTAATTTCTAACTCAAGATCTGTCCAAAGTAAATCTTTCTTTTTAAGAAACAGTTGTTGATTTTGTTTCTGTCTACCAAACAACACTGACTTATAGCTGAACATTTGAAAAAATCAAATGCACATGAAAAATAGCAAAAATCACCATAACACTTGCACTCAGACTTATACCGTCATGCTTTGGTGTGGGAAATGGAGAGTCATCCCATACCAGTTTCTAACAGCGTGTTTGGGAAATAAACGGCCTTCTTCACATGCAATAAAAAAGCCAAACAAAAGTCCGTTTTCCTTTTCAGATGCTGGGTGTTCTGGCTTACATCTCATCCCTTCTGGACAAGACATCTCTTAAAAACAGTTACCTTTGCTCTCCAGTGTGGAAGCAGAGCAACTGTCCCACCACCTGTCCCTCTGGACAGGCAGGAGCAAAGGCCACTGCCCGCCAAGTGCTCCACGAGTGGGCTTAGCTCTAAGTTTGGAATTAATAAAGTTTTCAGCTCAGCTATTATTTTATTACATGGTGGAAAATATGCATTGATATAACTGCCCAAAACTTTAAATTGTTTGGCCTCGTGAAAAGCCAAGTTTAAAATACGAGTAATTGGCAAGAAGGAATCTCCTGATAAAAAGCATGTGTTGAAAAGAAAACAAAAACAGAGTGTGAGTGCATGTTCCCACTCCGGGTTTGTGGACTAATAATTTATCTTGATCTATACTATAAATGAAGCCCCAATATTGCCATGTTTACCCAAAGAGAATTTGGCCCAATTGTAGAAAATGATAGGCTTAGGTCCTGCAATTACACGTAATCATGTCTTTTGTATGTGTATGCCTGTATCCATGGGGGTATGTGCAGATGTTCAGCATGCAAGCACGTATGTGCACTTGTAGATTTAGATGTAAATATGTGCATGCATGTGTCCATACCAAGAGACAGAGAGAGATTTGATACACCTAAGAAGATGGCACTGAGAGCTGGTCTGAGGCACAGCCATGGCTCAAAGGGATGGAGGAAGATGGTGGTTCCCCTAAGTTGATACCTGTACCATTTATCATGTGCTAGCTACGGTGCTGCAAGATTCCCAATCCTCACAAAAATCCTAATAAGTTGCTCTCATTAGCTTCATCTTACAGCTGAGATGTAGCTAAGGAGGAGAAACAGGCTCAAAGCGAGAATTCAACATGGTGACACTCAGCTAGAAGTTAAACCCAGCTCCGCACACATCCAAACATTCTTCTTTTTTTCTCCTTCCCTGTTCTGCCTCTTGAAGAGTGGGAGGAGAAGGAGAGCTTTCAACCAGGTGAATAAATGAGCAGAAGCACTTAGTCTAAAAGGGACTGGGGAGTGAAGAAAACATATTGAATCCCACAAGCGTGTGCTCTAGTAAGTTCACGTCTGTGGGCACTTCTTGGAGTTATCTACAATCTCAAAGGTGTGGAAGGAAAGCCACCTTCCTTTCCACCCAGCAATGGCTCCCCTAGCCCATGTCACACCCGGGAAGGATTGTTTTGTTAATATCTTTCTCTCCAATACAAAAAAGTTATTTTTAGTCTCCATCATGTAACAATCTGTAATCATCATTTCCTTGACTCGTTCTTTACTTTTAAAACAAACAATGATTTAAATAGGAGAATAAATTTTGAATTTAAAAGTACACAAATCTAGTAAGAGATGTTGTATATGAACTAAAAGCTGCATTTGCCAAATGAAAACATTTCACCTTGGGGTTTATACCCAATCGCACTGTTTTAAATGTTCCACACTAATAGGAATCCCCAATGCTCCCACAGAAAGAGAGAACTGGAGACACTCAAGGTTCATTTTGTCCTTTTTCCAATCACTGTGATAGCTCCTAGATTTAAGTCTAAATCTATTGCTTAAAGACAGGAATATATAGCACCCCAGACGTAAGATATACCAATTGCACCTGCAGTGAGCTTGTCTGATCCCACACCCTCGGGAGCCCACTCAGAAGGAAAACGCATAGCCCACCCGTGTGGGGCAGAGCCCAGAACAGGTACTCTGGGTCCCATCCAGGGCTGACTGCCCAGAGCTGTCATCCTTCCTCACTCCAACTCAGCTTTCTTTTTCTCCCTCTGCTATCTACAAAAATACAAAGAGGAAAGGTATTTCTTTGCAGGTGCCAATGCCAAACCATCGTCTGTGTGAGGGAAGTTGGGTCTCTTGATAATCTCTTCAGCTGTCACACAGATGAGGAGATATGACCCACCCAAGGCCTTGTGGCCAGTGCATATGGAAGACAAATTTGAAACCCCAGGACTGCACAATTCCAAAACCTATACCCTTGGCCCCTCAAAGCTCCTGCAGCCACTTACTGGGAGGCAAATTAGAATATATATAGCACGGCCATGCCGCAAAGAGGCTCAAACACTGACTGGGTTTGGACTTCATCATAGCGCAGGTGGTCGGGACAGCAGAGAGGGAAAAATGGGACCCCCTGCAGGTGTCTGAAGCAGGCTCAGGTCTAAGAAAGACTAGACCAACTATGGGGCGGAGGATGAACTCAAGAAAAAAAATCACTACTATGAGAGGGATCGAGTGACCTTTCCTGGGGTTTTCTGGAAAAATAAAAGTAGTTATTATTTTGCTTATAAAAGACAGATGAATATTATCTCAATAGTCAGGGATTGCTTTGGGCAATGAAAAACATTATTAAACGTCTTCCATTCTCTGTTAAATTTTTACTCATGCCTGACTTTCTGTGATTTACTGGTCAGCAGTAAAGTCAATTAGACTCTTGTTGGCTAAAAAATAAATGCCCATCAGGTGTACAGAATGGCTTCACTCTAGCTGACGTACCTAGGCTCCCCTCTCCCGCTGGAGTGGGCGACCTACCAGTCTTGCCAGGAAAGCACACGGTGCATGGTGCGCCAGTCCCTCGGGCTCCGCCGGCCCTCTCTGAGACTTCCACTCCGCATTTGGAGGAGTGCTCCCTGCACTATTTTATGCTGATTATTTTTCATTTCTACATTGTCTGTATTTGCCAAAAGGCTTCTTTGCTTAATTAGGGAAACAGGTTTGGGGAATAAAATTGCATGAACCAACAGAAAATAATTGCATATCAGATGCAGGGTTTTAGGAAAACTGTCTGCTCATCTCCCTCTTTGGCTTCTTACCTCCGGCAGCCCCCTGCCAATACGTGTGCACCAGGAAAAATATTTTAAAAGACAGCAGGTAATTAAGATGTGTTTTGGCATCGAGTAAAAGTTCCACGCGATGTGTTGTAGTAGAATGCGTTTAGAAGCATTCCCATGTGGTACCAGAACCATCCAGGACCATCAAGTAAATTTGAAAATCAACTTAAAATTGAAAAGAAAAATCACAGTATTTTAAAGTGAAAAACAACCTTAATAATTTAGTTTAATCCCTTGTTTTACAGGTGAGCAAACTAAGACACGGGGAGGTCAGTGGGCGCAGCCCGGAACTCATCAGTGCCGGGGGAGAGATGAAACCCAGATGCTCCTGCCTGCAGCCAGCGCTCTGTCGCACCGAGGGGGAGCAAAATCTTCTGTGTTTTATTTCACAGGTATAACATATACATAAAATATATAATATGTATGTATTTAAAATGACCTTAAACTTGTTTAAGGAAAAAACTATTCGCTCTAGGAGCATAATTACACTCATAAACTCACTACATAGTGTTAACATAATCCAGTAATATTAACATAAAATTAAGCCAGTTTGTCGACAAATAAAATGGTACTTAAAAGTGGAGAAGCCAGAGAGGAGGAGAATCAACGTAGGATGCGGAATCACTTCATTCTTTCATGTATTCAATTATTCTGCAGACACAGATCTATCGGTTTTCCATTTGTTGACAGTGAGGTAAGAACTGTTCTAAGCCCACGTTTAACCAGGGAAACACAGCACAGAGAGAAAAATGCCCAGCAGGAGTGATGGGCACCACAAGGGCAGTGGTCCCAAAGTGCTGCAGGAACAGAGAGGACAGCCCGTCCCAGAAGGCATCTCCTATAAGGAAATACCTCTGCTGGTTTGTCAACCGCTCAGATCTATGGTGCACACATCCAACGGGCACCCATTACTTGCCAGGTGCTAAACGTGGAAGACGAGTGAAATACAGTCTCTGCCCTCGTCGGCTTTACAGTCTCGCCGGGGAGGTGCAGACATGAAGGTAAGGTGGACGCCCCTCGTCTCCTCGGAAGAAGCAGTGTGCAGCACCACCCGAGAGAGAGAGTTCCGGAAACACCGCGTGGCGAGGCAGCAGCCTCAGTCAGCCAGGCCATGCCTGCTTCTTCTCGAGAAAGAAGGACGGAGCAAGGGGAACTGCAAGATGTTCAGGAACTCTGGGACGCAAAATGCGAGGTCGGAGTGTCGGCAGGCTCCGGGGACACAGCCGGAGCCAGGGAGGCGACGGAGATTGACACCTTGACACGATCGCGTGGTGGAGGGACAGACTTGGAGGAAAGGCAAGACAGACTCTAAGACGGGAGTTTGGGGGAACAAGTTGACACTGAGAAAGTTCAAGCAAGATAAGGTAAACCTGTGACCGAGGGCAGTGTCAACAGAGATGGGAAGGAAAGCAGAGATTTTAATTGAAAATTTGGTAGCCCAGGAAGGAAACAGGATCTAAGAAGCTCCGCTAGATTTCTCACTTGAATAATTAGAAGGATGTTGGCATCATCAACCAAGACGGTTAAAAAAAAAAAAAAATAGGAGGTTCAGGGCTAAGATAAAGTGTTTAGTGATTAAATCATGCTACAGAGCAGTATTTGGGATTTAACGTGATAAATAAAAGAAAGGTTTGCAATGTAAAACGTTGTATTCATTTACTATAAACAGTTATTATTACCAAGAGTAGTAAGGCTGATAATGAATCCTGACAGTTATCAAATGAAACGCTTTTCCCAGCATCCCTACGAGCGCCCGGTCCCCCCTGGGCGAGGCGTTTCCCAGCCCCAGAGGCCGGTCGTCACAGAAGATCACTGGTGATGGTGGATGAGAAGAGTCGGTGCCACACGTTTTACTGCTGTGAACTTCAGCGTGATGTCCGCGTCTGTAAGCTGGCCGTACCTGTGTGTCTGAGTCATGGAAGACGTCAGCCCATTCCCCTGCTTTTCATAACCCAGGTTCCCAGGGACACAGGACTGGGCGGCAGGACAGACGCTCCAGCTGCTGCCAGCCCTGCTAGAACCTCCAGACTCAAAATGAACCACCTTCCTGAGCGTGTCCCAGATGTCACCACGACTTGTCCTATACAGGCTCCCAATCTTCCAGCTTCCCCATGGCGCCCACCACCCTCCGTGCTGTTTATTTTTTAATTTCTTCCATGAATCCTCAGTAGTAAAACTTGACTTTCCTGAGTGACCCTGCTTCCTACCTGGGACAGCTTCCTCAGCCCATTCCAGCCAAATGTCTTTCACAACCAAATCTTGATCCAAGGGAATGTGAGTGGCAGGTTATTAAAAAAAAAAAAATCTTAACATTATGCTTATTTTTACCTTTGCCTATTTCACACAAATTGCCTCTGTCCATTGGAAGAGGAAGGTTAAATCTTTTTAGCGAGCTGAGATAAGAGTGCTTGAAACAGATTATTCGGTATTTTAATTTATGGGGTGCTTGGCTGGGATGACAAGATGTATCTTTTCTGTCTGGGCTCTCTCATGCCAGGACACCCTAGCACACAAGATGTTACGTCTCAATCGGACTCTTCTCCTAAAACCCGTTAATAAATTTTTTTTTTAAGTCATGCACATAGATAGGCTTGTGTGGTCTTTTTATAGTTTGCTGTAAAAGATTTTAGTTGTCTCTTCAATCTTTTTCTTGGTCTTTCCATTTCTAATTTCAAGGTTTAAAAGTTACTTTTGAGAGCCGAAAGAAAACACTGTTAAGCTGAGGATGAATGAAAGGAGAGATATGGTACTGTAAATATAAATGATTGCCAGGTTAAGTCTGATGGGCTGTTTTCTCTTATATCAGCAGTTTACAGCCTTGCTGAATAAAGACAGTGTGCTCTGGGGCACGCCTCCTAAGCGGGTGTTTTTATGGGGCCCATTCACCGAAAGCACATGAACTGCACACGCTTCCCAGGAAGCGTCCTCCACGGCTTTCTCACACCGCTAACAAGCCGGGTGGAGCCTGTCTTAAAAAGAGCAGTGACGTGCGTGTGTGCGTGTTCAAGTGTGTGCATGTGTGCATGTGCGTGTGTGTGTTCATGTGAGTGCATGTGCGTGTGTGTGCGTGTGGAGAACAGTGTGCCAACTTCCATCAAGCCGCTCCTAGCCAGTTATGGCTCTGCCTACGAGGTGTAATGATTGCAATCTACGCAGTGAGGAGACAGCCTTCACTGCAGACAGCTGCTGATGGCAGCGACGACACCACCGGGGGGTGTGCACAGACCAGACCCGTCGTGTTGGGAGAAGCCTTGTCCTGTGCTCAGCAGCAGCGGAAGCCCAGGTAATTCAGGGTGATTCACGGAAGTAGAGACAAGGAGATCCGCATTTTCTGAGCACGGTGTGGCATGCTCTGTCCGTGCACGTCGCTCACAAGGCTCGAGCTACTGTCGCTCTGGGGCTGTGCGCAGAGGCCCCTGCCTCCCTGATCTTCGATCCCCAGGGCTCTCCACGGCGGCGGGCACATGGCTGACACTGCATGCTGATGCTTTATAGATGCTTCAGCAATGAGTGACCTCCCGCTTCACAGCTGCGAGAGCAGAGTTACGCACACAATTGGTAAAACAGGACAGGAAAAGACCCCAATGTTGACTTCTGAGCAAGGTGGGTCATTGCATTAAAGGATGCTGTAATCTCCAGTGTCTGTGCGTGGAGAATCATAGAACTTTGACAAGTTCATGGTGAACTTGAAAACAATCTTCTCATTTCTTGGAAAAAGAAACGGAGACTGAACCGTCTGAGCTCACGTGGTGGGTGAAGGGGGGCAGTGACAACACAGCCCAGACGCCAGCTCAGCGCTACAGCGCCCGACCCTGTACACACCACAGATTCTGACGGTGGCGTCCCTCCCGGGGCACGGTGGGTGATACCGTAGGCACGTCCGTCTGCATCGCGGACCACAGCCTGCAGACAGCCGGTGCGCCAGAACTTGACAAATAAATAAATGAAGACGTGGATGGATAGAAGCAGGGACAGGTGGATGCGTAAATGATGAACATAAATACAAACGAAGTTGGGTCCTAAAACTTGTAAAATCTTATACAGTGATTCACCGGAAACACTTGTCAAATAAAATAAGACTGTAGCCAAAATATTTCCCTCAGAGCTCACCTGCAGAAACCAGGCAGCGAGAATAAGGACTTCACCGCCCTCGGATACGGTGCTTGGCCAGGTTCTTTCTCACCAGCGTGTTAAACACACAGAGAAAGAGAAGCAACGAGAGAGGAGCCGTAAAGCTGATGGGTGATGCGATCTGCGCCTCTTTGGGCACCCGCTCGGGGAGGCAGCAGCCACTCCCGCTGGCTCTCGCTCTTTGTAAGAACTGGCGAGGAACAGAACGCTATGCGCCCCGCAAAGCCTCCAATTAAAAGCCTTCTCGCTGTATGTCAAGGGCACTCAAAATCTGGTACGCACGAATGCGACTCCTTGACATCAGCACATCCCGCTCCCCCGCAGTCGGCTCCACCTTCGGAAGTCTTCTCCAACATCTCCTTCCTCCGCCAGTGTCGAGCTGACATCTTCTCTGTGTAGAGTATGCCGACAACTCCAGCTTGTCCTTGAAAATCTCTTCCTTCTGCTCTGCCCGTCGCATCCTTGAGCCTGTCACTCTCCTGCTCAAAATCCTTCAGTAGCTGCCCGTTGCCTGTAGGAGCACACAGACACATGAGCACACGTGCAGAGTACGAACTGCAAGAAACAGCCCAGGTTTTTACTTTATTGGAGAGATGCCATATCAAAGGAATTGCAAGCATAGACTATGAGCCAATGTGCCTGATTTCAAATCTCAGTTCTGGGCCAGGCGTGGTGGCTCACGCCTGTAATCCTAGCACTCTGGGAGGCCAAGGAGGGAGGATCGCTTGAGGTCAGGAATTTGAGACAAGCCTGACCAGGAGTGAGACCCCTTCTCTACTAAAAATGGAAAAAGAATTAGCCATTCAACTAAAAATAGAAACAAAAAATTAGCCGGGCATGGTGGCGCGCGCCTATGGTCCCAGCTACTCGGGAGGCTGAGGCAGGAGGATAGCTTGAGCCCAGGAATTTGAGGTTGCTGTGAGCTAAGCTGACACCACAGCACTCACTCTAGCATGGGCAACAAAGAGAGATTACCAGCTATGTGGCCTTGGGAAAATTATCTGCCCTCTCCTGGAGAATGGAGTGAAAATAGTTCCTACCTCTTTGGTTGTTGTGAGGATAAACAGGGTCAGTGCACTTCAAGTGCTTAGAAACACAGCCAGGCTCATACGCACTGGTGTTTTAGTATCAGTGATGGTAGCGCTGTGGTCACAGTAGCTCTTGATGAAGAAAAGTTTATCCATTCTGAGTTCCCATCTGCCGGGCTAACGGAAGTTTCCATCTTGGTGGCTCCCAGGGCTCCCTGCCACAACTGGGGTTTTGTGGAGATCCTGGGATTATGCAGCTAATGGAGTGTTGGACCCCTGGACATGAGCTCTGCTAATGTGCTCACAGGTCCATCTCACTTGGTCCCTCAAAGCCTGGATGTCCACTGCATTGGCCCTTGGCTGGCTGGAGCACCTGGGTTTGGCTGAGGCTACCGGTCTCACCCCCGCCCCGAATGTCTAGTTTCCCTCAGCGTCTGTTCCACAGTGTCAGCTCTGTCTCAAGGTCAGCCTCCCCCTGGACACTCAGGACTCCTCCCCTAGGGTTAAAACTCGATTTTGCCCAAAGCTGTTTTTATTCAAAGACCTATTTGTCCTTGTGAGAAACTTAGGTGCAAAGTGGAAAGAAAAGAAAAAGTTGCTTTCATTATTTTGGATTAAGCAAAATGCAAATTTGTTATCTCAATAAACTATTTGGCCCTTTGTAGCAATGCCTGGGTGAGGCTCCTGCCACTTCCTCCAACACCCTCCCACTGCACCAGGTTACCTGCCCTCCCTGGGCCCTGCGGGCTGCATGCAGCTCTGAGTCTCTCTTCCTTCCATGTGTTGCCTTTGTGGCCAGTGAACTCCTGGCCATGCTTCAAAACCTTCAGCAAATTCCCCATCCTCTGGAAAAAGTGCCAAAATTTCTTCCTACAGAATTATTTCCTTCCTATACCTACACTCACCTCGAAGATTCCTAGTAGCCAAAGCAATAAGAAACTTCCACAGGTTACATGACTTTCACTGTCCAAACAGGGCCAGTGAGGACCTGTGAGAAGCACTCTCGTGACTGCAGGGCCAGCTTCTCAGGCACCTCTGCACCCAACACTGGCCAGGGTAACAGCCAGGTGTGATGTCCCCTTTGCTCTTAGTTAGTAGCTGACAAAATCAAAAGCCTGGCCTCGGCATGCAGCTAAACTTGCTTATAAATCCTCTTTTTCTGTTACTGCAAATGGAAATTCCAAACGTTCAGTTTTCGCAGCGGTGAAAAGCTCTGTCCGATTCCTTTCCTCCCTTCCCAGCCCGGCCCCTCCTCTGCCGTCCAGCCAAGGAGGCTGCGCGCAGGCGGGAAGGCAGATAGGAAGCCTCCATAGATAATGGTAATGTCCCTGCCTTCCCCTCTAGCCAAACAGCACGGTCACTCTGTCGCCTTGCCCAGATTGCTCTATTATTGCTGCTGTCCGGGGCCAGGGTGGTTTTGTCATTTAACAGCCCTAATAAAGAAGACCCGGTCTGGGCAGGAGGGACGGGGAAGTTTTGTCCTGCCAGGGTGCCCTCGTGGTCCTTTCCCAAACAGGGGCTAGTTCTGACCTTGCAGAAGCTGCTTCAACTTGAAAGGTTCCGGATAACTCGATAGCTTTGCTATACCCTGGAGCCCTCATTCCAGCCACTGTGCTGCCAGATCGCGGAGAACACCTCAGGTGAAACAAAAGGTCTTCTTTCTCTCAGTATTTGTCCCCAGGAGTCTAGTAAATGACTCACATCCCCGATAGAGTCGGAACAATCGCCCCCATATTTTCATGTACCCAACAGTCTAGATGGAGCTTACACTTAACGTCCACAGCGATCCTGCGGGTTAGGCAGGGAAGTGCATCCGTCCCCACGCCAGAGAGGAGGAAACTGAGGCTCCAAGTGGCTAGGACACTTGTTCAAGGTGATACACGAAATAATGAAGTAGTTTGGAAGAAAAAAATAGGTTGTCTTATATTTAATAGGTCCTGGGTTTTTTGTTTGTTTTTTAATTACACAACACTGAAACAAAAATAACTTTCTTCCCTGTGTAAATGAAATTATTTTATGAAAATAAATCATTATAGTGGTAATAGTTACCTATATTATAAGTGCCTAGTGCAAAACGGGTACATTATTTACCTTGTTTCTATTTCTTGGAACGTTCTAGAAGGTGATAGTGGAATCTGCGTTTTATAAAGTAAGACATTATGTCTCAGAGAAGTAAAGCAACATGCTGAAAGTCACAGAGCCAGCAAAGAGACAAGCTGGGATTACAAAACAGCAACTCGGCTCCTGCTGTGTGCCAGGCAGTGGACAAGACCCAGGGCAGGGGTTCCATGGCCCCTTGGACACCTGCTGGCAGTGCAGGTTTCCCAACTTTGCTGAGTGCAATTTCTCCTCTATTAAAGGGACAGTAATGTCTCCCCCAACTACCTTACAAAATTATTGTAAGGACTAAGTCCATCCATTCAACAAATGTTGCTTCAATAAATTTTTCTTGAGTGCCTACTATGTGCCAGCTGCTGTTCTGGGCTCTGGGAGTACAATACTGGACAAAACTGTCAAAGACCCTGCCCTCCTGGAGTTCATGTCCTAGTAGATCAAGTAAGAGAATCACTATAAAAATCTTATTGAGATTCGCATTTTCCATAACAGCCAAAAGGTGGAGATGACCCCCGTGTCCACCCATGGACTAATGGATAAACAATACATGGTCATTCATACAATAGAATATTTTTCAGCCTTAAAAAGGAAAGAAATTCTGCACATACTATAAAGCATATGAATCTTGAAGACATTGTGTTAAGTGAAATAAGCTAGTCACAAAAAGACAAACATTGTGTGAATCCTTTATATGAGGTCCCCAGAGTGATCAAATTCATAGCAACAGAAAGTAGAAGGGTGGGTGCCAGGGGCTGAGGGAGGGGTCGTGGGGATCCGGTGTTTAATGGGTGCCAAGTTTTGGTCAGGAAGATGAAAAGAGTTCTGGACTTGGAGGGTGGTGATGGTTGCATAACAATGTGAATGTGCTTAACGACACAGAACTGTATGCTAAAAAAGGGTTATGATGTTAAATTTCATGTTGGGTATATTTTACCACAATTAAAAAAATGTGTTGATAGTCTAAAGCATTTCAGACCAACTACTCTGTTCCCTGAATAGATATCTACCTTTTTTACCGGAAAAACTCTTTTTTCCACCACATTTACCAATCTTAGCTCTTCTTCAAGACCCAGCTGAAATGCTACTACCTTTATAAACCTTTCCTAATCTCTCCAGCGAAAGCGATTTCTTCCTGACTTGACTTACTGAATGCTATATTCCCGGACTTGTTACAACCCCCTTGAGGGTGAAATCCCAGTCCATTACATCTTATAACTCTACAGCACCTAGTATGGGATTTTGCACATAGAAAGTCCTGGATGTTCAAAGGGTGAGTTAAAAAATGAACAAATAGAACTTCACAGCCATGTCTTTTCGATACATGAGACTTCAAGAATCCCGACAGCATCCTCAAGCTCAGTGAAGCCTTTCCACATGGACATGACCTGAAGTCAAGGGGGCTGCTGTTTAAAAACAGATCTGACCTTTTGCTGAGGAACTACTTCAAGAACGGTGCCAGGCACTTCCTACCTACTGAAGCATCACAGCTACTTGCTGGAATCTGTAACGTTATTTCCTGTTCTACAACTGCACATGAAGGCTTGAGGACATTACTCATCTTACCCAAAGTTCCAAAGTTTACCAAAGTAAATGGCAAAGCTGGGGTTTGAATCAAGTGACCCCACCGTATTTTGAACTACTCTCCCATATTGCCTATTCTACTTCATACCTATTGCCGATAAAATAAAGTCAGTCTACCTGTTTGCCATACGGTTGGCACCTCCAATGGCTTTCTTTGGAATATGAGGCTAGCACTGGGGCAGGAGAACACGTGGGCATGTCGGAAAACACTTGACTCAAAGGTTACAAGTAGCTCTTATGTAAACCACGCTGGCATGTCCTCTTTGGAGGGGGGAGGGAGGTAGACGGGGAAAATTGTTTCTCCATTCAATTAATTTTAATCTCCCATTTCCTCATTTTGTGAAAATGGCAGCTATTTTTATCAAATTTCCTGCAAAAATCATCTTAAAATGTCAAGGATGAAAAAAAAGAAAAAACCCAACTTCTCAAAATGGTCTTTCCTTGTGGCAAGAATTTCTAAAGCTTAAGTGTACAAAATGTTTGCATTTCAGCCTGGCAGACAACACTGGGAGTCAAAACTAACAGATACCATTTACAGAGCAATTTCAAACCCTGTTTGGGGGACAGAGGGTGCCCCAAGCAAAAAGAGAAAAATGAGTTGGAATATCAAGGGAGCAACAGACGTCCCCGGGAACCACAGATGGTAGCTCCACCCGACAAGCAAACTAGGCAAGTGCCGGCCACTGAAAGCCAAGGGCTCTGCTTTGCCGGGTGCTGGAAGGACCGATGCTTTATGAATGCGACAGCTCAGCAGGACAGATGTACCTTCCTCTGACTCAGCTGTACAGGTATAGGAGCTATTGTCTGGAAACATCCAGGACGTGGGACATGCCACCAGATGGGTTTTCATTGTAGGAGCCTGACGTGAAACTCAGCAAAGAAGGTGGCTTCAGCCTCTTGGCCACAGGGTTACTGCAGCTGCTCCTGGACCAAAGTGAGAGGCCCCAGAAGACGGGCACCCGCTGGGATGGGCTCTGGATCTTTTTCCTCCTCTGAGACCAAAGCAAACGCTGTGATTCTGTTGGGAAACCTCCAGCAACTCCGGTGCCTGGGCTGCGTCACTGTTTCAGACCTGCAGTCCAAGCCTCGTCCCCTCGAACTACACTGGTCCCCTTTTACATTCCAGGGAAGCACGTTCAGGAATTCATCCAACAAATACTGATTGAGCACCTGTGACGTGCCGGCCCCTGTTCCAGGCTCCAGAATCAGGGAAGTCAGAAAAGCACACAGACATACATGCAGACTGGAGTTTACAGACCCATGGGACACAGGGAAAAAACAAGTAAATTACATAGTAAATTTGGGCTGGAAAGTACTGCAGAAAATCTGGCAGGCAAAGAGAGCAGGGAGTCCGAGGGTTGGTTTCGGGCTCCCATAGGAGGTGGAATGTGATCGACTTGAAGGAAGACGGTGGTACACGAGGGCACCTGGGGAAGGAGCCCCAGGCAAAAGGCAAGGAGGTGGACAGGCCCTGCAGGTTCGACGAGCACCCAGCACAGAGACGGATGAGCAAGGCGCATCGTAGGACGGGCACCGGTAGGCAGAGACGCCACCGGGCACGGAGAGATTTGGGGCTGTGGGGCTGCGTGTGGCTGAGCACTCAGGCAGGGGAAAGGGACTCAAACAGAAGAGTGACTTCATCTGTCTTGTGTTTTCACAGATCACTTCAGCCACCTGCTCTGTGGGGCTTGGGCTGGATCCGGAGGCATCAGGAATAGCTCAAGCAGGAGGCGACTGTGACTCGGACCAGTAACAGTGGCTGGGACCAGATGACTGTGGTTGAAATTTCAAAATACATTTGAAAGTACAGCCAGTGGGGCTTGCCCACAGATAGGGTGAGAAAATGAGGTTCAGAAGTTGCTCCTTAGCTTGACCGGCTCTAGAGAAGGAGCTGTCATTGGACAGGATGGGAAAGACCACAGACAGAGCAGGCTGAAGGGTGGAAGATGAGGAATTCAGTTCAGGACATGTTAAGTAGCAGATATTTCTTTGAAATTCAAGGGAAGTTACCAAGTCAGCAAATGAACAGACAACACTGGATTTCAAGGGCGAGATTGGGGCTGGATATGGAAATTTGGGTGCTGTCAGCAGAGCGATGGCATTTAAACAGGTGGCAGCAGATGACATCACCAAGGGAGCAAGCAAAGACATATTACAGGAGAGAAGAAGAGGCCCAGAGTTGGGCTTTGGGATACCTCAGTGCTGAATGTTTGCGGAGATGACAGACACTGACAAAGAACCCTGAGAAAAGGTGACCACTGATCTAGAGGCAGAACCAGGGGCACATGGCGGCCAGGATGCCAGGTGCGGAAAGCGCTCCTGGTCGCAGGAGAGGCTGGCCGGCCGTGTTGTGCTGCTGACAGCTCAGATGAGGCTCCTGAGCCAATTGCCGGGCTCAGCGATGTGGAGGCCACTGCGAGAGCTCAGGGGGTGGTGGGACGATGCGCTGATCGGAGCAGGTTTAGTAGGAAACAGGAGGGGCGATTAGAGACGGCAAACGTGGGCAACTCTTTCAAGGAGGTTTCTTTCCACGTAGGATTGTGGATCAATGGGAAGCGTGGTGAAGAACGTGATTTCCTTGGTGGTGCTGGTGTTTGCTGGATTATTTCCTGCAGAGGGAGAAGGAAGGGCATGTGGGTGGGTTGGCGAGCCTGCCCAGCTGAGACGGGAAGTTGGCGACGAGGAAGTGGAGGAGGAAACGTCTGCAGTGCCGTCCTGGGCTGTGCAGCGAGGGGTGGCTGGTGCACAGGCAGGGCACCCCTGGGGCGGGCACACGTGTGGCAGCTGGTCTGGGACAAAGGGGCCTGGCAGGGACGGGGCGGTGGGAGCTGCTGAAAAGGTTCTCACGTTTGCTTCACTTTTCCCGGCACTCGGGGAGACAGGATCACCAGCTTGCTGGCACTGAGCACGGGGCGTGAAATTAGGGGGGAGGGAAGGACCAAGTGGTCGTCTAGCAGGGCAGAGTGGACGGCCTGGCACATGCTGGGTAGTTCCAAGTGCCCACTCAAGGTGCCCCCTTCAGACGGCTCTGGGCTTCCTCCAGCCACCCGCGGCTGCCAGGTAAAAGGGGCACCTGAGAAAAAACTTAAAGTCTCTAAGGTTAATACAAACCCAAATGGAGTCAGATCGATGAAGAAGGTGAAAGCTTTTTAAAAATATTTCCCTTGATATAGGGCTTAACAGTTTACAAACACTCGAGTGTGAGCTCATTTATATAAACAAAGCGTTTACTGATATACGGGGCAGTCTCACAACAGTCGGCTAGTAAGTGACACTGAAGAAAGCCTGTGGACGGCACAGTTACTGGGAGGGACAAACATCAAACCGAGTATGTGAAGACTGTGGTTTTGAGTCCAGGCCTGGCCCTCAACTGCAGGGCTACTCAGACAGATCAGCAGGCAGCTCCGAGTTCCAGGGCTGTATGTGGAAATGAGAATAATTGCAGGTGACCAGCCACCTGTGTCCGCCGAGCACTGTCCTGGCCTTAGCACTGAAAGTCCCCGGGAAACCCTCCAGCCCAGGTCAAGCTGGACAGTCGTTCACGCCTCTCCAAGAATATTGAACACAAGCAAAGACATGGGCTGAGGAGGGGATTGGGGGTCCACTGCGCCCAGCCCGGGTGCTCCCCCAGGGTTTTCCTCCCAGGGCACCTTGACGGGGGAGCTGAGGAGAGCGTCTCTTCCCTGCGGCTCAGAGCACAGCCACGGGCGTGGAGTTTGTGTGGCGTTCAATGAAATACACCAAATAACAGAGCGAGTTTTTCACAAAGCGAACCCTAGTCTTCATACATCAGTACTTCAAGATTATAACCTTCGACTTTTTGGTATTGAAAGGTTCTTGCTTGTATGAATTGGTGATTGCTTGTTTCTTAACTCCCTTATTTGGCAAAAGAAGGAGTTGTCAATCTGATGTCAGTTCTCCAACTTCTTTAGGAAATTTTACTAAGCTGTGAAATGCACAGGGCTGGGAAGCCCTGCCCTAGAGCGCGGCTGACCGGCTCCGGAATGTGCACGGCTCACCTGTCTGCCCAAGCGCAGGGCGGCCTCCCTGCAATGCCTCACTGTCTGAGGTGTGCTTCCCTGCGAGGGGGCTGCCCAGGTGTCCTGACAGCCCCGACTGGTCCTCCGGACACACTCAGCCTTTGAACCTTGTGAAGTTAGGTCAGGTCACTTTCCATAAAAATGCTCATTTCTTTGAAATTCTCTTTTCTCACACACCCAACAAGGGCACATTTACTGGCATTGCAAAGGTGCCTTCAAAGCCACCCCTTTGTTTTCTGCCTTTTTTTTAGATGTGTTACAGAAGTTTGTTAAGTTAGTCAAAAAATATGTTAATTTTCTACATTTAAATAACTTTAAGGTTAGCCTAAGGGGAGATGGGCTCAGAACTCAATTGTAACCCTCTTGGGGAGACAAAATCCTTTCTCCTGACCAACCTTCAAGGAAAGGCAGGAGAAAGGAGAAAAGTGGAGGAAAATCCCCAAGCCAGGGACTGGTTGTGGACACTGGGAGCTACCGCACAGCATGGACGGAATCTTCCATTTGAGCTTCTCGTTGCAAGTTCACACAGGGTATTTTTAGTATTATTGCATAGATGAGGGTCAGGAAGTTCAAGGAACTGCTAGAAGTCACACAGCTAGTAAATGGCTGAGACTTGAAACCAATAAAATAAAGCCACTCTCATCCAAGGAGACTTTTGTGTGACCTGCAACACAAATTTATCTCACAGAGTTTCCTGTTCCCTTAGGATTGGGGTATATTTCAGTTATTTGTTTCCTTCTTACAGTGAGTGGGATGGCCTAACGCTCTGAGGGTAGCAAAGGCTCCAAGAATACCTTTTCCTTTTTAAATTGTCCTTGGACAAATGGGTGTTTCAAATCTCTCCAGCACGTACTGAATGCACACACGTCTAGCCTTCTGTTAAGCCTACCAGAGACAGCTTTGACAGAGGTTTAGGATAAGTTATTTTACAGGGATTGTCTCTCCCTGGCTCTGGAAGACATTCAAAATGTGGAAAATCTCAGCAATGAAATGTTCACCAAGATGGGGTGCAACTGCCCCATTTACAAAACAAATTAGCCTGAAAACACCATAAAGTAAGAATCTAGAGCATGTTTTATCTCTGTCCTCGGCCATTGTTTTAGCCCAGCTCATGTTGCAGCCTGGTGCCTGGCCCCACCGTGTCCGAGAGGCGGCTCTCACTCCAGGTCACAAACGACCGCTCCCGGCCGTCACCCCAGCATCCAGGCCAGCGTTTCCACGCTGCCTGTGACCACTGCACTGAGCACTCTCCCCCGGCACCCTACTCTAACCCTATGAGGGGTTAAATGAGATTCATATTTCACAGAAGAGAAACTGAGGCTCCAGAAGGTTCGTGGACGTGCCCAGGGCGGCACAGCAAGGACGTGCAGAAGTGGCCTCATGCTGAGGCTTCGCTGCCCCGGAAGCCCGCTGCTCGGTAACATCGGACACCCAGGCTGCTGCCCAGTCCTCCTCTCTGCGATCTCCCAGGTAAATCTTGCGCGTGTCTCCTCACCCTCCAGCCACCAGAGAGATGCCCGAGTCCGCTGGTGCCTCGGTGTCATCTCCTCCTGGCTGCTGTGGCTTCTCCCCTCTCTCCCACTCCGACTTCTTCCCGCGTTTCAGAGAAGCGCCTCTCACAGGCCGGCTCAGTCTCTTCCGTGTGCTCCTCTTCCATCTTGTTACTTTCCCCAAAGCTTCATCTTGGCTCTCGCCGCAGGGGCGAGCCTCTCCCATGCCGTCCCCACGGTACCCAGGAGAGGTGAGAGTGGAGGTCGGAGGCGTGCGAGAGGACAGGATGGAGGAGGACTGGGCAGCGGCGTGGCGACCCCACCGCGACTGCAATCCCGGCACGCTGGTCTTACCAGTCTGCGCGTGGGGCGGGTGGGGGTGCTTGTGGGCTTGGCCTTCGTGGGGCCGTAAGGCAGGGGCCGGACGGGCACGTGGACACAGAACGAGGTCTAGACACACAGTGGCTCTCTCGCTGTCTTCACCATGGCGTCTTGGCACCAGGGATCTGGTGAAACCCATGCAAGTCGTGGGCGCGTCACACTTTCTGGAGCGGGGAGGCCAGGCCCACAAGAATCCTGCAAACAGAAAATCAGAATGGCACAATACACTGAACAGGCACCCAGACAGTAGTTCTTTGGGCAGGTTTGATCGGGAAGAGCTAGCAAGGGAAGAGGGTTTGGCAGGCTGATCTAAGAGCCCGGACTGGGAGTCAGGGCGTGCACGCCCGGTTCTCTCACCTGTGCCACGGATTTCGCATCCCACTGCAGGCGTGTCCGAGAGCCCTCCACAAATTTCCATCGAATGAACGAAAACTAGCAAGTGCTCTGTAAATAGTACCATAATGAGTAAATTTTCAAGTTATTTATTCTTAGTTACGTTATTAAGGATGTGACGTGACATTCACGTGTATGTTTCTTTATACTTGAGAAGTAAAATAGACATGTCTGTCAGAGGGAGGAAACGAAGCTTCATGTTATATTGACAACGACAGAGACAAAAAACAATATTTTGTGAGAATTTCCAACATTCGAGAAACCAGGCAAAAGGCACAAATTCACATAAAGAATGGGCTTCTTTGGGTGTGCTCACATACCAAGAGTCTAACCACTACAGGAGTGTTGCCCTGTCAGAGAGGAAGAAGGAAAATCCCTCATCTTGTTCTGGCTTGCTGGGATTTGGGAACGAAGCCTGTATGTCTGCTCAGCCTCAGCTTGATTTACGGTAACTGACAAGCCAGCCTGCAGCGGAGACCTCTGTCTGTGGAGATTCCCGGTCACGCAGCTCCTGCTTCGCAAAGGCCACAAAGCAAAGGTCATCTCAACGGTCCTCTCAGACTTCCCTGGGACAAGCAGGGAAGGAGCCCCAGTGTCTCAGGGCACTTCCTGGGTGTGGGGCACAAAGCCCTCTGCTGTCAGCAGAGGTGGTGTGAGATGAAGCTGGATTAGCCACCGATACACTGCAGTTTGGAGAGTTTAAAAATTTTTTTACTGTGTGCATGTTAGAGCTATCTTGATGGCAACGTGTGCTTTCAAGTCACAGCCAAATGACTTAGCATCTGTCCTGGGAAAGGGTTCTGTGTTTTAGAGGTCTGAAGACATAAAACTGGGAAGAAGAACATCTTTGCTTCTTTCTTTCCTCTCAGACCCACTGCATAAAAACTTGGCCATATGATTTGTCACTTGACCAAGAAATGGAATTTCAGAATTTTCCTCTCCATTTCCTTCTAGCTTCAGCTGCTTTCTTGGTTCTCCAGGGAAATGAGTCTTTTTGTCCCTCAGTCGGTCATTTGCAAACAGCTATGTATAGAGTCAGGTTTGTGCCAGGAGCAGGGAACACACAGATAAACAAGAATGTGTGGCCAGTGCCGCTGAGCTCGTGTTCTGTTATGGAGATGGACGACTGAACAAGGGATGATGTCCAACCTGGCAAGTGGAAAGACAAAAACAGGTGAGGGGTCTGTGCAAGTCCTAGCAGGGCATTGAGCCCAGGAGAACAGAGGGCGGGGTGGGGCGGCATGGATTCGAGTATTTTTGGAGAAATAGACACATAAGGGAACACTTGAGGGACAAGTATGATTAGGTGTCGGCCAGTCTGTAGACACAGAGATAGGGAATTCTCGACCCCGGCTTCTGAGTGACTGAAAAGGTTCACCGTGTGTGGGAGCAAAGCCGGAAAGGAGGACAGGAGCACGCGGCACGGCACAATCTAACCAAGGACTTTGGCCTGAGGGCAGCAGATAGGCTCTGAGGGGTCTGAAGCCGGAGGGTGACTTGATCAGATTTGCGCTTGAAAGATCACCGTGCCCTGCAGGGGATGCAGGTAGCAGAGTGGAGTCGGGGTCAGGAGAGAGTTGCCTACAACCTGAACGAGGCCGGGGGTGCAGAGAGAACGAGACACAAAGGATAGCGGGAGCCCGAGAGGAGAGCCTTGGCCCCATGATGGAGCTCTGTCCATTGTGAGTGGAGGGGATGGGAGGCGGCTCCACATGGAGCCCTTCGACCTGCGGTGCAGCTCTCAGCCAGTCTCGCCAGGCTGCGGGGTGTCCTGGGGCAAAGGGGGCCCATTAGAGGGGTCCTACCTGGGACAGACATTGCTGGAGCCACCAGGGAGCAGGTGGTCTCAGCAAGAGCCTCAGAGCACATCCGAAGGCCTGACAGCTGCTGGGAAGAGAAGGGAGATGTCTGCAGCTGGCCTGCAGGGCTGTCCCCATGACCCTGCCTTGGGCACCTAGGGAGGACCGTACCATCCAGGGAGCAGGGAGCAGCAAAGGAGGAGAAGTGAGGGGGAGTGAGGAGGGAGGAGGGACACATAGGAACACAAAGTCACAACTCAAAGCTTAACCTAAAGGAGAAGCACATGAACCACTGTTGCAGATGATGCTCTGGACACACTTTTGTTTGTTCTAACAGAAACTCCACTTATTAAAAAGATCAAAGTAATAGCATAACCACTAGCACCAAGCCCCTCCATGCTAAGCTACCCAGCAGCCCCCACAGCCCTAGAGGAAATTCTCTGGCACACGCAGGGCTCTGAAAGTCACCACTTACAGCCGCGATTTGTACCAGCCCCTGTCCTGGGCTCCAGCGTGCACCCAGCGTTGGAGGGGAAGGTGCGCTTGCTGCAGAAACCATTCTGAAATATGACTGGGACACTGGCCACGATGAGAGAGAGTTTCAACTGCCGTGGCCTGTGAGCCACGTTGTAATAGCACAAGGCTAAGAGGGGAGAATTTCCATGTAAACATATGCTGTGGACTAAGGGATATACATTTACAAGGATCCAGCCCAAAACTTTCTTTATAGTTCATATTTCCATTTGTCAAACATTCTGTGCAATTTATCATTGACTCTGAAAACTCCTAATTGATCCTTTGCTCTGATATAATATACCCTGAAACACATTTTCTGAGTTTTTAAATACATAGCACAAAGTCTTAATATTTCTCCTTAAATATTAAATACTAGATTACAATGGAATACTAATTAAGAATACCTCAATGAAGACATTTTTTTAAAAAATGCTGTAGCAATACACATTTCAAAGGAGGCCAGTGCTAACATCCAGCATTCTCCCCTCGGGGAGAAAGAAAGCGCCTGTTTGGGAGAAAAGGTTGAGCCCCGTCGCTGGCAGGTGGCCGTTCACTTTATTGTTATTGTAACATTTACTTTTTTTCCTAGTCATTTTCTTTTCATCCCCAAAGGCACGCAATTGCACAGTCAGTGTAACAGGTGAGGTTTAGAAATGGACTTTTTGTCTTTCGGAGCTCAGGAACGTATTAGAAAGGTCAGAGAAAGGCGCGGAGAGAAAATGAGGGAAATATTTATGGATTCATACGGCACGTTCCGCAGAGGGTCAAATGCTGCCCTTTGACCAGTCCACGTGGCACTAAAGCAGCCCCCTGTGCCCCGTCCCTTCCAGCCTTCACCACGCCCTGCGAGCTGGGGACGCCGCGCCCAGGTGACGTTGGAGGAGCCAGAGCGCACGCGAAGCGGCAGAGCCCGGAGTGGCTCGACGCCACCGCCCACGATTCCCGCGCGACAGCACGCGGCCCCCTTTACCTTGGCTCACCTCACTTTCCAGCAGCCTTGCCCGTGGAGAGTGGCTCCCCCGCATTCTTGCAGAGGCAACCCGAACACATTCCTTCTCAACCTTCAATCTCCTGTGACCACAGCCCTCTCCGAAAGGCGTCCTTGGGAGCCCCCCGTCTTCCCAGCTTTGCTGAACCGCCCCCCCCCCCCCCGCCCAGTGTGTGCACCTCTGCTGTCGCTCTGTCCACACTGCGTGGAAACTAACTAGTTCATATGTTCGTTTGTCTTCCGCTTCAGCCTGAAAGCTCCTTGTGGACGCTTGCACACTGAAGATTGACAAACGAATGAATACATTTGCTTTGAAATACAATGCACAGTCTACGGCCATACCACCCTGAACGCGCCCGATCTCGTCTGAAATACAATGCACAGAATTCAGCGACTATGAGAGTTTAAGAAAAAAATTTTTTACAGGTGAATTACTAGAGCCCGCTATGGGAATGGCTTGTCTAATTATGGTTGAAAAGCACCGTGAGGAATGACTCTTGGGGGTGTCATTTATTTATACACATATCCTCGCGCACATGCTAAAGCACTCTGGCACTCCTCGGTGACAAGCCCAGTGCTTATGACTGCCTTTTAGCTGTTCACTTTAGCGGCCTGACGAGTTTTCTATAGTACAGTTGAGAGAGCGATGAACCTAGTTCCAATCCCTGAATCCGGCTGATAATGTTATTCAGACACATCGTTCTCTTCTTGCCAGAAATCCATATTCCATCGCTGTTTGTTGAATGTTGGCTAATTGTGTAATGCCAATTGCGTGCTGGGACAAAATGAGGGTCAACAGATTGAGTGAATCTTAAAAAAAAAAAAAAAAAAAACAATTTCTAAAGAGGGTAAAAAATGATATGCCCATTTTTAAGACAAGCCTCAAAAGACTTTGTGTCTTCCTTTAAATCTCAAAATTTGCCACCAGGATAACAAAATGCCCTATCACCAAATGTGTATTGAATTGATTAAGTTGTTTCTAAGAAAGTACCTGGTAAATTTTTAGCTGGTCTTAGTTTGGTATCAGGGGTCCAATACTGAGGTGTTGGAAGTCTGAGTAACGGGCTCTGGATTCTTCCGTGCCAGGTGAACGGGCACTTCCTCTCTCACGTTTCCGTGGTGTTTCCTGTACACCGTGCACGTGCAGTGAAACCTTAAAACCCTGCTGGCTGCTGTTTTCCTGCTCTTGGAAATAAACGCCCCTTGTAGGGAAAACCCTCATACTTCTAATGTCAAGCACCACACGGTTGTTCCTTACAAATGGGTAATAATGGCTCGTCATTCTAACATGAATATGCCTTCAGCAAAGATTGTTACAGCAGCTGGGGTTTCCTCTCTTTTTTTAAATCATGATGGTGTTTTGCAGTTTCTGCAAAAATAACAAACAGATGCCTAGCCTGTTTTTTGCAAAGTAGCCACTTTCACATGCACAAAAGAGATAAAAAAGTGAATTCACTTACATTTCCTAGAAGTTCACCACAGAGACCAGGCGGTCGATCGATGCACAGTAAGAGAGCTTTTTCAGTAGCCTAGTTACACACACACACACACACACACACACACACACACACACCTGAGCACGAAAGAAATAAAAAGCAGTTGGCATTTTACCCTAAAATCTGTGAAGAACATGACCACTCCAGTTGTGGCAGCAAAGCCTTTGGAGAATCCTAACTTACTGAAATTCCATCAGGCAAGCCTCCGCCACACCCAGGAAGACAGTAAATTAGCTTGATCAGGTTTTAGCTGCTCCAGTTTCCGAGGACAACAGCCTGTGTCTTCTCAGCATCATTTTCTAAAGTACTCAGACTTTATTAAGTTATAAAATACTTTAGGACTTACATCAAATCAAATGGATCCTTTTATTTTATGATACTCTTCATTCGATAGTGGAATGGAAATGAAAAAGAAAAAAAAACAAAAAACAAAACTGGGGCAAAAGAAAACAGAACAGAAACTCAACAGGAACAGGGAGGAGAACCCACTGCCCTAGGAGACGAACTGCTAGGTTTTCAGTCCAAGGGGCTCCTTCAGTAGTCACCTTGTGGGAGGGGGAGGAGTTTGGCAGGTGCTCTCTGTGGATAGCGAGTGTTCAGGTTCTTCTCCTGCTCTCTCCAAGCTCACCTGCAAACTGGCCTTGGTGACAGTAGGGTTGTGTACTCAATGACTGGAGTGAAATGAACTTAAGCACAGAGCTAGCGCAACCTCTGATAAAAGCCCCTGCATCAGCCAGGTGCGTGGTAGCCCACACCTAGACTCCTAGTACTCTGGGAGGCCGAGGCAGGAGGATTGCTTGAGCCCAGGAGTTTGAGGCTGCCATGAGCTACGATGATGCCACTGCACTCTAGCCAGACCACAGAGCAAGACTCTGTCTCAAAAAAAAAAAAAAAAAAAAAAAAGCCACGGCATCAATACGCGTGGAGGTGACTTTGATAAGGAAACGTCGTTCAGAGCAGCCCAGCGATGCAGCCACACGAGTGGGGGTAGCACAGGCCGTCATGGCGAGGGAAATGCCCAGGGTACCAATGACTGCAAACGTGACATGCCCCACTTCCAGTGCAGCCTGGACTGCTTCACCTCCAGCCAGACTCTGGACCAACAGAGGAGAAGGAGTCCCCGAACCTGGGACCTGCTGAAGGTACCATGCCACGCTGGCCTTCGTAAGGGCCAGGGTGCAGCAGGGCCCTTCCTGCCCGCAGCTGGGAGGAAGAACAGACCGGCCGGGCCCCCAGGCGCACAGCACAGCACTCAGGGGTCCTGGGGCGGGCTGGGTGTCTGGGCTGGGAGTGGGAATGGCAGGTCCACATAAAACTGCACCCACCTGGATCACTGGAGAAGCAACAACGTTCAGTACTCACGTGGACCAGTCTGCTGCTTGGCTCACAGCACCCCTCGCCCAGTCCCACACCTGCCACTGATGTTCTTGGTCCCCTCAAAGGGCTCACAGAGGATTCTCCACCTGTTTTGGGGGAAATATGCAGGTTTCTCTCTCACCTTCTCTAGTCCTGCTTACAAACCCGCACAGGCTCCTGGTCGCCTCCCAGACAGTGTCTGTCCAAGCTGCTCCCCTCCTCGCAGTGGGAGTCCCACTGGGCCTGTTTGAGGCGTGTGCACCTGCAGCTTCCTTCCCTGGGATCATCGCAGAGGCCCGTCTGTTGGGAATGTCTGTCCCTATCTGCCTGGACAGCTTTCGAGGACAAGAGCTAGTGCTGCCTATGTCACTTTGCTGGGGCCCAGCACCAAAGGACCACAGAATTCAGGGTCAAGGCAACAGAAATGTATGGTCTGGCAGTTCTGGAGGCTGGAAGTCCAGGATCGAGGTGTCAGCTAGGTTGCTTCCCACTGCGGCTGTGAGCAGGGCTCCGTTCCAGGCCTTCCTCCAGCGTCTGCGGTTTGAGTGCATCTCTGGTGGTCGTCGGTGTGCCGATGGATCACCCCATCTTTGCCTTTGTCTTCACACGTGTCCTCCCCATGTGTGTGTCTGTGTCCGGATTTCCCCTTTTTTTAAGGACACAAGTCACCTTGATTTAGAGGCCTCCCCTAACGACCTCATCTTAACTTGGTCATCTTCAAGGACCCTGTTCCCAGATAAGGTCACATGCACGGGTACTGAGAGGAAGGACTTAAGCAGGTCTTTTTGGGGGGACATGTTTTGGACCATAAGCTCCCCCATTTACTCTTCCAGGATCTACCCCCATCCCGCCTGGGCAGACCCACGTCCTCCCTCGGTGCGACTCAGGCTGTCGCATTTACCGCTGCTGCACGCAGGCTTGTAGGAAGTGGAGCTCTGCCACCGAGTGCTCCCTGCCCTGCTGCTCTGTGCTCCTGCGGGCAGCAGTAGCCAGTGCCTGAGAGTGCTGGTCCCACTCGGGGCCCAGAGCTGACACGCAAAAGAAAATGATCATCGAGTCCGCGCGTTGCTCCGAGCACATCTGTGTTATCTCCCTCTGAGACGCACAGGCCTTCGGAGGTGGGGGGTCCTCGGTTCCTGGATGCTCTCCCCTCCTCAGCGCACGGAGGGAGACGTGGGCACGGGAGGAAGCCAGAAATACAAAACTTGTCCCACAGGCAGGCCCGCGAGGATGCCGGATCCACCTCTGTGATCGTTCTAGAAGAGTTTACCAAGGAACCAGGGTGCGTTATGTCAGGACCAGGACTGCATCTTTCACAGACTCGAGGCAGAGAGACCCAGGTGACTCGCCGGATTTCTCCTTAAGGTCATTGGCCTCTGAGAATAGAATTTTCCTTCCTGGGGCGTCTCAGGCGGCACCCTGCACCCAAGAGCACAGAGTTGGTGTTTTTCTAAATATATTTGGGTTGCTAATCTCTTGACCCTTCCAGTGAATCTTTGGTAAACATTTTTAGCATTTAAACAAAAGTAGCAAGTGTCACTAACTAATTTTAGGCCAACCTTTCATTATAAAGCATGTGACTCTTTGGGTAAAAAAGTGTTTCCTGGCTTTAATGAGTAAGCTGTCTGTTTTCAACAACTTCGGTCTCAAGTTTCAAGGTGTGCTTACAAGATTTAAAGGACAAACATCCTCACTTTACCCTGTGCTGAGCCTCCTAATTGATACAGACACAACACAAAGGAAGCAAATGCTTTCTTTAACTGGCCCAGGGAGATGTCGCTAATGTACCCTTCCTGCCGCAGTGGTACATTTGTAATTGTAGGTTAGGGACCATCACTCTGGGTCACCACAGCGGTGGCTTTCCTATCTAATGTGCATCCTTCCTTGGACGTGCACCTCCTTGGAGAAGACAAAGCAACAGCTAGGAAATGGAAAGATGACTCTATTATTGTGAACGCTATTTTTAAATAGCAGCTGTACTGTTACAGAATTCACAGGCCATGACATTCACCCTTTAATATACACAATTCAGTGGTTTCAGTACATATACCATACAAGCATCACCACTGTCTAATTTTAGAACATTTTCATGCCCCGCAAAGAAATCCTGTACCCGTTAGCAGTCAGTCGCCAGCCCCGTCCCTGGCAACCGCTAATCTACTTTCCGTTTCTGTGGATAAAGAGGAAGGTTAGCTTGAGAGATCAGCTCGGATATTTAATGCTATGCTCAGTAAACAAGGACAAAATGCAAAGACCCAATACTAATTCAGTTTAATTTTCTAGGGAGCTCATTCTGTATTATCAAAAGAAAAATTGTGACTTTTCATTAGGGGTGGAGAATTTATTTAAGCCCTTTCCTGAAGGACAGACCAGATGGGCAGAGGTGGAAGAAGGGTTTGGGGCCCACTCCTGAGTCTCCTCAGCCGTGAGCTGGCCCCGTGCAGGTGAGAGCTCCCACGACTAGGTGAGTCTGAGTGGCCAGAGGTTGGTGCTCAGGAAAGATCGTCAGTCGAGCACTGTCAGAGCACTGTCAGATTAACAACAGACTCTGCGGGGTAGTGTCGGGTTCACAGGGCTCAGCTCCTCCGTCAACAACCTTCCTGAGGGAGCCTGAGTCCTGGCTGATTAATTTTCCCAGTGATAACAGTGTTTGGGTGGGCCGACCCCGTAAGGGGTGAGCTAGAGGGCAGGACCTGAATTTCTGGTTTCTTTGAGCATCTGCTGCCCTGCATTGTGCTGACTTGGATAAACAACTAAATAAATATTTTCTGATGATGGCTGTGGCGTGCAAAAATCACAACTCGAAGGGATTTGGGATATTGCGGACACGCACATGTCCATTCTTTAATTCAGTATGCATTCATGAATTTCATGGAACCCATAGTGGCCACAGATCTCTGGGAGAGAAAAATACAAAGTAGATACAGACACTGTCCTCAAGGAATTCACTGTCGCTTTGGGATACGTGCAGAGGGCGGGAGAAAAGGCACATTATCAACAGCAATATTAGGAAAGAAAAAGTGATACAGCTAGAAATTAAGTTCTGGGAGGAGCAGAGGTTTTTGAGTAGGAAGAAATTATTTCCAGCAAGCTGACCATCTAGCATGTAGCATTTCCACAGCGCTGACCGGCTGTGTGAATATCTGCCCCTCAGCAGACACGCGTGTGGGCGCACGCGAACACACACAGAATTCATGAAAACGGCCCCCTAATTACTGAGCATTCACTACTGCTTCTGAGCCGTACATCTGAGCAGTACATTTCCCCCAGTACATCTCTACTAATAACTATACGTGACTGTTTCTCTTATGTTTGTGATAACCTAAAGAGATAGGAATATCATTATCCCTTTTTTTCCCCAAAGAAACTGAGAAATTGCAAACAGTGTATAGCTAGCAAAAGGACAATTTGAACCTAGAGCTATCTAATTTTAAATCTATGTTCTCATCCAGTAGGCTGAGTGGTCTTTCTGACTCACAGAGGAAGAGCAAGCTGTATTCCACCGCGTGGAGATGAGAAGGGCATCCATCCAGGTGGAAGGGACAGAGAGAAGAAAGCCCCGGGGACAAAAGGACAGGAAGGGGAGTGGGCCCAGCTAAGCAGTGTGCGGCAGAACTGGAATTTCAGCTCAAATCTGCAGATACAAAAGCCACCATGCTGAACTCCCACAATGCCTCCCCAAGCGGCAGAAACTATGTACACTTCTCATTTATCAGAGGGGTTTATAGAATTCAGGACACATGAAAGGCTTCCGAAGCCAAGCAAACCCAAGCCGGAGGCACAGACAGAACATCCCTGCAGTGACCGTGAGTTAATCCTCCCGTATAATGAGCACACCCCAGGCCCTGCCATGTCCAGTCACCACTGCACGCCCAGGGACCACAGGGAGAAAGAATGGAAGAGCCCCAGGCTGGGACATGGAACCAGAAGATGGGAAGCCTCAGGGACGGGCAGGTCCTCCCGCCTGCAGAGAGCAAGACGAAGGGAGGCATGCCCAGAGCCTCCAAGGAGGCAGAGATCACTTGCTTGGGAGTTACAGCTGAATCAACTAGTTTCCAAAGAAGAAATGAAAATTAGTAGATCAAAGCACTTTAAAATAGCCCAACCCAGGCAGCACTGAATCACCTATAACCAATATCCTTAGGCGTGGGCCTCTAAGAGCAGGATCTTTGGACCCCCAAGGCCTGGATTTAAACCCTGACTTACTGGTTGTAGGACTCTGGAAAAGTTAATGAACCTCTCTGTGCTTCGCTTCCCTCACCTGTTAAGGGCGGATGATGCCGCCAGAGTTGTGAGGGTTAAGAACCCGGGTCCACGTGACGTGAGCAGAGCAGGGCTGGCCACCGCCCAGAGCGCCCAGCTTGGCACGACAGCCTGAGCTCCCTGTGGGCTGTTCAGACAGTGGGGTTCTTAGAAAAAGACACAATTCTTCAAAGAGCAAGTGAAAACTTATCTGTAAATGTCTAAAAACAGAATAAGTTTTTACTAGTTTATAAGTATTAACCTATTGCACGGCACAGGAATGGACTAATAGATTCTGGAGACATCTTTCAAAACACTGATTCTTTTCAATGCCACTTCATGAGCTGAAAGCAAATTGTAGTGCTGGTCAAAACCTAATATTGGGAGGACGGAGTGCTTAGACGCACCATCACACGGGTTTCTTGGAAAAGAATCAATCATCTCACCACCCTTTGTCCATCCCTCATCCGTTCATTGATTGTATAAACAATGCCGAAGACGGTATCCATGTGCATTAGACACTGTGGGTTATAAAAAGGATAATCGTGATGATTTTGAGGCCACATGCAATTTTTGAGGGGCATCATATATAATTATTAATATATGTAATTATTTTATGTAATAAATTATGTAAACATATAATTTATATATAATTAATAATATAATAAATAACATACATTATATAAATATAAATATATAAATAATATATATTTTTATATTATATATAAATATAAATTTTATATTATATAATAATTGATATAATTATATAATTATATATCTACAATTATATGTAATAATTATATGTTTATATAATAATTTACAAAAGAATAAAATTACCACCTATAGTATATTCTTTCCCAAAATGGTTAAGTTTTAGATGACTCTAACCAAGCTTTTAGATGAAACTCTGTCTGTGGGTACTACAGTTTGTAGGATATCCAGGAGACAAACGAACAGGGCAGGCAACACCAATCTAGAACATTCTGCAGAACTGCTGGCATATTCTCTTCCACAAGTTAGTGCCCTGGGAGGAGGACCTGTCCTAGAGTAAAGGGGACATGGGGATGTGAGCAGGACCCACTCAGCGTTCTGTATGGGATGCTGCCTTCACAAACCGTATGGAACATGTGGTAACAAATGGGACAATATGGTTGTTGTTATAAAAGTTTAGTTCTGTTTCCTTTTTAAACTATATGCATTCTACTTTGGGAAAAAAAAAAAAAAAGGCCAGGCTCAGTGGCTCATGCCTTTGATCCCAGCACTGTGGGAGACTGAGGTGGGAGGCCAGGAGTTCAAGACCAGCCTGGGCAACAGAGTGAGACCCTGTCTCTACAAAAATTTAAAAAATAAAATATTAACTGGGCGTGGTGATAAACACCTGTGGTCCCAGCTACTCAGGAGGCTGAGGCAGGAAGGTCACTTGAACCCAAGAGTTCGAGGTTTCAGTGAGCTCTGATGACACCACTGCACTCCAGCCTGGATAACAGAGTGAGACCCTGTCTCTAAAAAAAAATAAATAAAAAATAAATTTTAAAATGTGAGCACAGTGGTGCGGGTAGTATATCCTAAGAGTTTAGATAAGAGAGAATTAATGGCAGATAAAATGACCAGGGAAGATATAATAGAGCAAGGCTGAAATTGGGCCTTCGAAAGTGAGCAGACACGGTGGTGGGTGAGGACATTTCAGTGCGTGGTGGGGCTTTCTTGGGTGAGAAGTTTAATTACCTGAATGCAGCTCAACAAATATTTACTGAGCCAAAATTTTGTGCATAATATTGTGTCTGTATAAGATATCGGGCGCAGGGCCTGCCCAGTAAGAATAATTAAAATATTGATTGTAACTTCTTATCAAAGCTGCTACTTTCCCGTAACAAAAACATTTCTTCAAAAAGAGACTTTAATACCTCTTCTCCCAAGCAATGAGGACGAATAGCCTAATAGTGACGAGCATGAGTTCTGGTTCAGAATGGCTTGTTTCCCTCTCTCCTCTGTTGCTCACTGGCTGAGTAATCTTGCAGGAATTACAACTTTCTGTACCTCAGTTTACTCACGCCGAGACAGTAACTGCCTTTGTGTCATAGGGCTGTCGTGAGTATTGGACGACTTACCCCGTGTAAAGTGTGCGGAACAGCACCTGGCACAGAGTACATCCAGAGGCACTTGTAAATGCCTTGGATTTAAAATAATGAAAAAGGCACTTACTACCTAACATCAAATTCGCTTAAATACCGTAGGGGACTAATCAAATATTTACAATGGTTAGCTCCGGGTTGCGGAATGACATGTTATTTTATTTTTTTCTATATGTTTATTGATGTTTTCTTAATGCTCTGCAATTAATAAGTAACCCTTCCACAAGGAGAACAGAGTCATGCAGATTAGACCTTTAGCTATAAGGAATAATATATTGTTTGTTTATATAGTATTTAAAGGTTTAGAAAAATTAGCATAATTCTTTTGAATCGCAAACTACCCTGTCATTCTTCCTCTTAAGCCAGCGGAAACAATGGCTGAGGGTGTGGATGGGTAAATTGCGTTCCCATGGCCTCAGATATGGTATTAGAGTTGGTCTTCTGAGTGATTGGAGCTTTCTCCCTTTGCTTTCTATCTGCAATGTAACATACAGAAATTCAATTTACAGACCTTCTTGGTGATATTTCAAAGCCCCTTTAGATAATTGTAATATGCTAATATGTCCAGGCGCGCTTGGAATTCTTGTCTTCTGCGAGAGGAGTCAGTGTTCTGGAGAGAGCAGCCCCAGTTCTCCGCCCCAGCCGGCCTTTCTCATGCAAGCTCCCTCGCTAATGCTGAAATCCATGACAAAGCCAGGAGGGCTTAGGCAGCGCGGGGGTCCTCTGGGCCAATTCAGATGCCTCCCACCCAGTTTTCGATTTCAGAAAGCCCGCAGTACGTGGAGAAATGCCCAGGGCGAGGTGGCCAGGGCTCTAAACTCAGCTCTGCCAGGTCTCACAGGGAAGATCTTAAAAAGTCACTTTTCCTTCTCTTTCATGAGGTCCTTTCCATCTCAAAAGCCATTTTATTGCTCTAAGCTTGCCTCTCTCCAAGGAGAAAGGTAAGAAAGGGCTTGGCTAATGATTGGTAGCTGACGCATCAGGAGCTGTGACATCACCTTCCGAGACCCCGAGCCATCATCTCTGCTGCAGTAGCACGGGGAGGAGCCTTTAATACCCAATTACCTCCTCCATCCTCCCTCCTCCATCCTCCCTCCTCCTTCCTCCCTCCCTCCTCCATCCTCC